>APFE031511491.1:127178-141301 GCA_000404065.3 Pinus taeda
AGAACCCCGCGTAGTTTGGAAGATTGTAAAACATGCGACAAGGACAGGAAGAGAAACGAGATTGACTGCGCAGATTGGAGAATACGAGATGGACCAAGTGATTCTATATTTAGGATCGGACGCGAACGTTCTGCCAAAGCTGACATGGGAGTGCATGGGAAGGCCTACGCTGCAAAGGTCTCCTATCCAATTGCAAATGGCAAACCAACAAAATATCCTACCTATGGGAAGATTGCAGGGAATCACCATGGATATTGAAGGAGCAAGCGCGCTGGCAGATTTTGAAGTGATAGAGATTGTTGATTACAGCAATCCCTACCCTACGCTATTAGGAATAGATTGGGCCACTGACATGAACAGGGTAATAAATTTAAAGAAGCGCAAGATGATTTTTAAGAAAAAGTCACTGCGCGTATTCATACCTTTGGATCTTGTAGAAGGATTGCGCTACACGGAGCCAATGCGTGACTATGAAAGCGACGACTATTTAGACTGCATCTACAAGATAACCACGCGAGAGCAAGACTAGGTAAATCCCACTGCGGATGGATGAATCTCATGGGAGCGCGAAATCTCCTGTACATCGGATTCGGATGAAGAGATAGAGCGATGGCAGAACCGGTTACACAAGGTAACCACGCTGAACTGTAACATGATGACAAGATCGTTACGATGCGTATCAACGAAAGTAAGGGATCTGCCTACGTATGATGGGTTAAGCGAGGTAGATGCCTTCCTAAATAGATTTGAAAGATAGGTGCCGAAACAGCAATGGTTCGAGGCTTTGAAACGGGTGCTACACGCTACGCCCGCGAGGTGGTGGGGCATGCACCAAGGAAGCTTTGGGGACTGGCACGAATGTAGCAGAATGATGTGCATGCATTTTGGGAAGCCTCAGATGCGACTAACGGACAAGTATGACGAACTGGATGATCCATGCGCGCACTTTTCCAAGTGGACAAATGTCTATGGGGAAGAGCCAAAACCTGAGTGGGTGCACATGTTATGTCATACCCTAGATGTTATACCCATGAACTAATATATAGAGACGAAACTCCGCCATGGGACGAGTGAATGGGATATCTTGCGTGAAGGGTTCCTGTTACCCTTCACGTTTGAGGATCGTTGGTGGGACATTGTTGATGACGCACTAGAAACAGTAAAAGCAACTATCTTTAAGATACCCTAGGAGCCAATAGAATCGATTCAACCTGAATGGGCTACTCAACTGAGCTGCACGCTGGAGTGTTATAATGTAAACACTGAAGAAGATGACAAGGATCCATGAAAAAGTTAACATTCCAGAAACTGAAGGCCATCGTGAAGTTCAAGGACCACTGATTGAAGACCCTGACATAACCATGCCGATAAAGACAATGCATGTAAACATTGGTATGGAAGCTGAACCTAAGTATGTAGCGCTCGGTGATTATTGGGATGACGCGACGGTTGATAAGGTCACTGAGTTACTCCGTGAGTACCAGGACCTATTCCAGACCAAGATCACGGGCTTAAAAGGAATTATCGGTGATTTAGGAATGATGCGATCACATTAAAGCCCGGCGTGAAGCCAATTAAGTAGAGGCCTTACCGCTTGAATCTGAAGTACAAAGAAAAGGTCCGTGTAGAACTACACAAGATGCTCGCAGCTAGAATCATTGAGTCAGTGGAAGAATCCGATTGGGCAAGCCCTATGGTAGTGCAGGAAAAGAAGCAGAAGGGCGAGATAAGAATATGCGTGGACCTCAAAAAATTGCATGACACATGTGTGCATGATCCATTCCCAACGCTCACAAATGAGGTATTGGAAAATGTCGGTGGGTAGGGAGCATATTCTTTCGCTGACGGATTTTCAGGGTACTGCCAAATCAAAATCGCGCTCAAAGATAGGAGTAAAACAACCTTCGCGACTAGGTGGGGCTGCTTTCAATACACTGTTATGCCGTTTGGATTGAAGAACGCATCGGCCATCTTTTCGCACATAGTTGTTGCAGCATTCAAGGAATATATCCACAAGTTCCTAGAGGCTTATCTGGATAATTAGACTGTATTTGGATTGATTAAGCACCATGTAGCGAGGTTACGCTTGATGTTGGATACATACCGAAGACACCAAATCGCGTTGAACCTCAAGAAGTGTACGTTCCTCATTCCTTTTGGGAACCTATTGGGACATGTGGTTTGCAAACAAGGATTGATGGTATACCCCGCGAAAATTGCGGTGATTCTGAATTTGGAAGCACTGCGAAGTGTCAAATAGTTGCACACTACCCTGGGACATACTGGGTACTATAGGAAGTTCATCAAAAGTTATGCCCAGATCACCGTTCCAATGGAGAATCTGTTGAAGAAAGATGTCACGTTCTGCTGGAACGGTGACTCCAAGAAAAGCCTGGATGTATTAAAAGAAAAAATGGCCTCTGCGTCGATCCTAGTCTTCCCGAAATGGGACGAGGAGTTTCATGTCCATGTGGACACGTCGTGTATAGCAATGGGAGCATTACTAACACAGGAGGGTCGAGAGGGCTTGGATCACCCTATCTTGTTTGCGAGTCGCAGGTTGTCTAAAGAAGAAAATAACTATTCCACAATTGAACGCGAGGGATTAGCTATGGTGTACGCGCTCCAAAAATATCGGCACTATTTGTTAGGGGGACACTTCAAGATGTATACAGATCATTCCGCGCTGAAATACTTGGTCAACAAGCCTGTGTTGGGGGGCGCATATGCAGGTGACTTTTATTGTTCCAAGAATATGATTTTGAGGTAGTTGTGAAGCTTGGACGCCTAAATGCGGGACCAGATCACCTGTCGCACATTGAGACAGGAGAGGAACCTACTAGTCTGGAGGAAGGATTACCTGACGCACAGCGCTTTGTTGTGTGCATAGCGGATGAACACTTTGAAGACATAATCCACTTTCTCACAACTGGAACTATGCCGAAAGAGTACTTCGTCCCGCAGAAGAAGGAACTGGTGGTGCACGCAGCAGATTTTTCTGTCATTGCAGGGCACCTATATAAGATGGGAAATGATGAGATACTACAAAGGTATGTACCTGAATTTGAACGAAGTCATATCCTCGCGGACACGCATGGGGGCACTGCAGGAGGACACTATGCGGGGCTAGCAACCGCGCAAAAGATTCTCCATGCAGGGTTGTGGTGGCCAACCCTTCATCAAGATTCAAAAGCACATTGCAAGGCCTGTGATGTATGTCAAAGAACAGGTAAACCATCACGGAGGGACGAGATGCCTTTGAATCTGCAAATAACGTTGCAGCCATTTTAAAAGTAGGTGATCGACTTTGTCAGACCCATCAAACCTCAAGGAAAGACAGGTGCGAGATACATCATCACTGCAACAAAGTACCTGACTCGTTGGGCAGAAGCGCAGCTAGTAAAAGATTGCACGGCCGTGAAGTTTTTGTTTGAACACGTATTGACATGATTTGGATGTCCGAAGATCTTGATGAGCGATCGCGGTACACATTTCCTGAACGAAACAATCAGCTTGCTAACAGAAGAGTTTCAACTGTATCATCAGAAGAGCACACCGTATCACCCACAAGCCAATGGGACAATAGAAGCATTTAACAAAATACTAGAGAATGCATTGATTAAAATATGAAACGCATAGGGAAGTGATTGGGACCTGCACGTACATGTCGTATTATGGTCTTATAGGACAACCTGCAAGAAACTGACGGGCCAGACACCTTTCCGGTTGGTCTATGGAGTGGAAGTCGTAATGTCAATAGAGTATATTGTGCCTAGCCTGCACGTAGCAGTGCTCACAAGTATGACAGACCGTGGAGCCCTAGAGGAGAGGCTCGCACAGTTGGAGGAACTCAAAGAGGAACGGTTTTTCGCTGGATTCCATTAGCAGGTACAAAAGCAGCGTGAAAAGGCCTGGCACGATCGACATATTAAGTTGTGCACATTCAAGGTAAACAATCTGGTGTTACTATATGACAGTAAGTTTGATAAATTCCCAGGAAAGTTCAAAATGCATTGGCTCGGATCGTATCTTGTTAAGGAGGTCACCACGGAGGCGCGGTGCAGCTAGTAAAGCTAAATGGAGAACCTTTCCCAGGGAAAGTGTATGGCAGTCGATTAAAGCCATACACGGTTGGACCAGCTATCTGACTAGCCAACAGAAGCACAGTCTTCGCACTCCAGGCAGCTGTAGGGGACGCAGGAACAGATGCATGGGAGCAATTCTGACACGACGGTCTCAGAACAACGCGTACAAGAGATACAACAGGCAGCCGCTCAGTGCATTGCCGACCTTGCAGCAATCCGAGCAGAGTTGGGAGGTCTCCGCGCGAAGATCTCTGCACCGACAAAATGACTCGAGGGTGAGTCACGATGTTTGTGTTGGGGGCCTGTTGGGCATGGGATCCCCCCAAGGCAAGTTTTGGGTCTTAAAGCCCAAGCTTTGACAGTCTATTGTAAAGACTACGCGATTTATGGGCATGGAGTTCTAAGATGGTCAATGAGTTAAAGGGTTGTCCACTCTCATTTTTGTAATGTAATATTGGTTTGAGAGATCTACCCATTGTCTGCAAACCATGGGATAGTATAAATAGAGCGAGGCTCTAAGTGTAAAGAAAAATGAAAAAAACATGATCTAGGAAAGCAATGAAACAGTGAGTCGAAGTGTAGGGTTGTGTCTTTGCGTCGTAGAGTAGGAGAAGGCTCTGCAGTTGAGTGCGGAAAGGTTTAGTAGTCCACAGCTGAGTGCGTGGACCCCTGTAGCTGAGTGTGCAGGTCAGGTCGAGTCTGTAACCATGGAAAGCATTAATAAAGAGAATTTTTATAATATTTCTATGTATCTTTTCATGTTTTATGCATTGAAGTATATTGGGTATGAATTACAAGTTCACTGTTTATTTACTGCACAAACTTACATAAATGTGCTGAATAAATATAATATAAGGTATTTGTTTACACGATCATAACTAATTGTTATAAGAAGATAAGTAAGATCCTCGGTGTGCCTTAGGGAAATAGCGCAGATCGCTCCTCCAGCAGCGCGAAAGCCCCACAGCCCCAAGTTAGGTTTGCACAAAGACGAATATAACAAGGCGCGAAGGCCTCGCAGGAAAGGGAAGGGCGCGAAGTAACTTGCACGAAGGTATTCACAGTTGGACTATATCAACCCCTCAAGCATCTCAAGGGTGTGGAAACCTAGTTCCACTATCTCCCCATACTGCTTCGGGTGAGACCTCAATCCGCACTCCACGGACTGTTGCCGAAAGAGACAGTAGTACAAGGATTTGTTTGGCTAACTTGGGTCAGGCCCAAACAAGCCAACATCCTTGCTCTCTCTTCTATTTCTCTCAAATGCTTATGAAAGAATGAATTGATTTTTTCTCTTCTCTTCTCCTTTTACTCTCTAAATGACCTTTTGGGTTACCCTAAGATCTAATGGTCGAGATTCATTTAGATCTTGTCTCTGAAGTAGACATGCTTGCCCCATGGTAAGGCTTTGGTGAAAATGTCTGCTACCTGCTCATTTGTAGAAATGTACTCAAGCTTGACAGCTCCCTTTTGAACATGGTCTCTAATGAAGTGATACTTGATCTCAATATGTTTTGACCTGTCATGAAAAACTGGATTCTCCATGAGTTTTATGCAACTATGATTATCACAGTAAATTACTGAAGGTCTCAATGCCTGACCAAATAGACCAAACAACATCTTGCAAATCCATATGGCCTCACAACCAGCCAAACTAGAATCCATATACTCTGCTTCAGCTAATTTCAATGCAACTGACTGTTGTTTCTAGCTGATCCATGACACAATTGTTGAACCAAACCCAAAATAGCAACTGGAAGTACTCTTCCCATCTAAAGCACAACCTGCCCAATCTGAATCTGTGTACCCTGCCAGTCTCACTCCATCACCCTGTCTATAATCCAGACCAAAATCCACAATCCCCTGCAAGTAATGAAGAATGTGTTTTGCAGCCACCCAGTGCACTCTCGTGGGCTCACACATGAATTGACTCATAGTTTTAACTGCAAAACATATCTATGGTCGAGTGTTGACCAAATACATCAATTTACCAATCAATTGTCTGTATAGAGTAGGATCCACCAACTCGGAATCAGAAGCGTGAAGCTTCTTCCAATTAGTGATCATAGGTGTAGACATGGGCTTGCAGTCCTCCATGTGAAATATGCTAAGAATATCCATAATGTACTTTCCCTTGTCCCAGGAAGAAATGCCCCTCCTCTTGCCACACCTCCAATCCTAGAAAATAATGCATCAAGTCGATATCCTTCATCTCAAACTCTGAAGCAAGATCTCTCTTGCAACCCTCAATGAGTCTCTTTGCACCTTTGATGATCAAGTCATCAACATACAACACCAAATGAGAGGCTACTCACCCACCACAATGAAGTATAGTTTCGGATCAGCCTCACTCTTTGTGAAACCCAACTACTGCAAGTATGTATCAATCCTAGAGTACCAAGCTCTATGAGCTTGCTTCAGGCCATAGAGTGCATTTTTCAATCTGCATACATAGGACTCCTTCCCATGCACCTCAAAGCCCTACGGGTGCTCAATATAAACCTCCTCCTGAATTAAGCCATTGAGAAATGTGATTTTCACATCCATCTAGTGGATCTTCCAACCCATCTCTGCTGCAATCGATATAATGGAGCAAATAGATGTATATCGAGCTACGGGAGCGAAGGTCTCCTCATATTCAACTCCCTCTACTTGTGAGAAGCCTCTCGCCACAAATTGAGCCTTGAACTTCTCGATGCTGCCATCTGCAGCATGCTTTATCTTGTAGAGCCATCTGGAAGTAACAATTGATTTACCTTCAGGCCTCGACACTACCTCCCAAACATCGTTCTTCATAATAGAAGAATACTCCTCCATCATGGCCTCTCTCCGGACCTGCTAGTTGGATGCCTCCTCATAACTAGAAGGCTCGAAGTCAACAATGCTTGTTACCAATGCCATGTAACTACAGAACCACTCAGGTGGTTTACTCTCTCTAACCTATCTCTTCGGCCCAGCAACTGATGTGGCCTCGCGAGGTATCTTGAAGCCACTTAGGCTTCCTCTTCCCTAAGCATACTTCTCCCACCGAAGTGAAAGAATCTTCATCATCATCAGAACCCTGAACTCCCGAAGGCCTGCCAACTAACCTCATGCCTGAATCTATGCCTGTAGATGTTGAAGTACCGTGTGAACTTTCCATTAGTGGACTACCCTGTGAACTACTCTGTGCACTGCCCTGCATGCTACCCGAAGAACCACCCACCTGACTCTGAGAGCCACTGCTCACTGATGGACTTGACACAGTAATCGATGTACCTCCTGATCCCTGACCACTGGTTCCATGTGACTGACTCAGTTGCTCCTGAGGGTCTGGTGACTCTAGATACTCCAACTCTCGTGACCTCTTGAAAACTCTCCTCCTCGAACTTCACATCCCGCCTAACAACCACTTTCCTTTGCGCAGGCATATAAATCTGATAAGCTTTCGAGGTCTCGTTATAACCCAAAAATATGCCCTTGTCTGCAATGGGCTCTAGCTTGGTCTTATTCTCTTTGGGGACATAGGAATATGTAAGGCACCCAAAGATACAAAAGTGCCCAACATCAAGCTTCTTCCCAGAAAAAAACCTCCTCCGGAGTCACATTCCCCAAGGCACGATGTAGACTCCTATTTTGCAAGTACACAACAGTGTTGCGGGCCTCTGCCCACAAAAATAAAGGTAACCACTGATCATGAAGCATGGCTTTGGCAGCCCCTACAATGGATCTATTCTTCCTCTCCACAACCCCATTCTGTTGGGGGTTGTAAGGAACTATGAACTCCCTCCTAATGCATGCCTCAGCACTAAAATCAACAAAATCACCAAGGGTATACTCCCCTCCATTGTCTGAACTGAGGACCTTGATCTTCCTACCTATCTAGGTCTCCACAAGAGCTTTGAACTCTTGAAACCACTTGAAGACCTCACTCTTGGTCTTCAACAAATAAATCCAAGTCTTCCTGGAGTGGTCATCAATGAATAAAACATAGTACTCATAGCCGCTCAAAAATACATGAAACATTCGAACACTCACATCGATATGAATCAAGTCAAGGATCCTGGTCGCTCTGTTGTCACTACTGGGAAAAGGGGATCTGGCAAACTTCCCCATAGAACATCCTCTGCATACATCAAGGTGGTCAGAACTGAAATCTGGCACACTAGTGGTGATCTCCCGCAATGTACTCAAGGCCCCATGATACATGTGCCCCATCCTGCGGTGCCAAATCTCACACAACTCTAAACTGCTAGATCTGATGTCAGTCCTGTTTGGGGTGCTGATACTCAGTGCCATCAGGGGCTGGAATGAGAACTTTTACACCTTGGCATGGCGCACACCAATCACTCTAGCTGGAGAAGTTGGAGTTCCCTTAAGATATATAAGCACCTTCCCTTTGTTGATCAACACATCATATCCTTTGTCCTCAAGTGTTGAGACGGATATCAAGTTCTTCTTCATTCCGGGCACATATAGAACATTTGACTCTTTCAAGGGAGGTTTGGGTAAACCTATCAAATGTCAATGTCCCCACACCGACTGCTCTAACCATGTTTTCATCACTAAGTACCACCTCCATATCAGTATCATCCTCTGAAATCTCTGAGAAGTACTCACCGACTCATGTCATGTGGCGAGAAGCGCCACTATATACATACCAAATGCTATAAGATGCTCTACTAGTAGTGGGGAATGCATACTCCCTCTAACCATGTATGGCAGGTGATCCTGCACTAGAGGCTTCACAAGCTATGAACCCAAAATCTCGATCAAATCTCTCTGAGAAGCTCTCTATATCTGCAGAAGTTTCCATGGGATCATCTCTCCCTTTCTTGTTCTTCTTCTCCAAACACACAACAACATAGTGTCCCAACTTTCGACAATTCCAACATTTGACTTTGGAATATTCATTCTCCTTTTTTTGTTGTTTGTCTTTACCTTTGCCTCCACTATTGGAAGCTTTCTTCTTTGCTCTGCCCTTCTTGCCTCTTGCTAACAATGCCACATTGTCATCCTCCTCCCCCTATTTGACTGCTTCAAGATGGTTCTTTCTGATCTCATTCTGAATGCAATCATCCCACAACCTCCCCCAATTAGGAAGGTTTTTAGAAAATTATATATTATAGAGCAATGGAACACATAAAATATTACAGAAATATAAACACAGAAAACGCATAAAGCAAGAAAGACACAGATATACGTGGTTCACCCAGTTTGGGCTACGTCCATGGAGAAACAGCCAATCCTTCTTTTCATATTATCTAGCAACTGAAGAGATACAACCTACAGCAGATCCATTGTAATTCCCTCTTCGCTCTCAATCTCCTCTCTCTTCCTCACTCAGAATACAGATCTACATAGACGCAATACAATTTCCTCATATATAGTGAGGGTTGCCTTCTAGGGCAAAAAACCCTAAATTAAACATAACTTCTACCATCAAATCTCCGCCTAATGAACAACCCAGATTGACTACGAAATTACAACATTTTACAAGGCAATTTTACATCTATTCTTAGCTTCAGGAGCGTTACCCCCGATCCCCCAGCCAAGGGGGGGCTCCCAAAGGTCGCAGCCCAACCCCCTCCCCCACCCGAACCCCCTGCAGCGAATATTTTACGGTCAGCAACGGAACTGGGGTCCAATGTGGCGATACCTTTGAATACAGAAGATAATCAGACTCCACACCCAACAATCTCCCACTTGGAGACTGATTATAGCAACTCCATCCCTGCTTCATTTGCTGGACAATGACTCCACTTTGGACCTGGTTGTTTCTCATCTTCTTCATCATACTTGAAGACCAATTGAAACTGAGCAAATTCTCAATTTCTCCCTAGTTACAACTTTTGTTAACATATCTGCAAGATTCTGGCTAGTGTGTATCTTTTCCAGCTTCAACTGTCCATCTTCCAATGTTGATCGTATGAAATGGTACTTGAGCTGTATATGTTTAGCCTTGGAATGAAATGCATAGTTCTTTGCAAGATGTATGGCACTCTGATTGTCATTGTATAACTTGCCCAACTTCTGCTTCTTACCCAATTCATCCAAAAACCTTTGTAACCAAATCATTTCTTTAATAGCCTCTATAGCAGGAACATACTCTACTTCTGTTGTTGAGAGTGCAACAACACTTTGCAGTTTTGAGACACAACTGACAGTTGTTCCACCTACAGTAAACACATACCCTGTTGTGCTTCTCCTGTTATCTTTATCACCTACCATATCTGCATCAACATATCCCTATAGAACAATGTTTGAACCACCAAAGCATAATGTTTGATTTGTGGTACCTCTCTAATACCTGAGAATCCACTTCACCGCCATCCAATGTTCTTTTCCTGGATTTTTCATGTACCTGCTTACAACTCCCACTGCATGTGCAATATCAGGCCTCGTGCAAACCATTGCATACATTAAGCTTCCAACTGCTGATGCATATGGAACTTTAGACATATGATTCATTTCTTCTTGAGTCTTGGGACACTCCTCCTCACTTAATTTGAAATGGCTAGCCAAAGGTATACTAACTAGTTTTGCATTTTGCATATTAAACATTTTCAACACCTTTTCTATGTACACACTTTGAGACAATGTTAATTTGCGATTCTTCTTGTCTCTAGTTATTCTCATACCAAGAATTTGTTTTGCAGCACCCAAATCCTTCATTGCAAATGAGTTTGCCAATTTTCTTTTGAGCACATTTATTTCCTGCATGTTAGAACCTACATCAAGCATGTCATCTGCATACAATAACAATATAATATAGTTGTCATCATTTTGCCTTTTGAGATAAACACAATGGTCAGAGTTGCATCTAATATAACCTTGTTCAAACATAAACCTGTCAAATTTTGGATACTACTGCCTTGGAGCATGTTTTAAGCCATACAAGCTCTTCTTCAACCTACACACTAGTTTCTCCTTCCCTTTTACCTTATATCCTTGTGGTTGCTGCATATATATCTCTTCCTCCAAATCCCCATGGAGAAATGTTGTATTTACATCTAACTGCTCAAGATGCAAATCTTCAGCTGCTACTAGACTTAAAATTGTTTTAATTGAAGTCATTTTAACAACAAGAGAAAATATCTCATCAAAGTCTATACCCTTTTTATGTGCAAACCCTTTCACCACAAGTCTAGCTTTATACCTTTTTCTATCCCCATCTTCTTCTTTCAACTTGTAAACCCATTTATTCTGCAATGTTGTTTTACCTACAGGGAACTTGACTAAGTCCCAAGTCTGGTTATGTGCCAAGGAGTCCATCTCTTCTTTCATGGCTCGCTCCCACTTCTTCCTAGTTTCTACCTGCACTGCTTCTTCATAACATTCTGGTTCACCAGAATCAGTCAACAACACATAATATAATGAAGGAGAGTATCGTTCAGGGGTCTACTTATCCTGGTAGATCTTCTAACACCAGTTTCAGGTGTTTCAGATGCTTTTTGTTGTTTTGGTTGTTCTGGTTGTTGATTATTATGATTTTCAAGCACCATCATTTTTCCTGTGATCTCGTCAAGCACTGTGTATTCTCTGTTTTCTTTTTCATGTTTCTTTTCCTGTAGTTGATCCTTATACAAAACCTTTTCATTGAATATGACATCTCTGCTCCAAATGATTTTGTGTTTTTCATAATCATAAAAGCGATAACCAAAATCATTAACACCATATCCAATACATGTACATTTCTTTGATTTTGCCTCAAGTTTCTATTTTCTTTATTAATGTGGACAAAGGCTTCACAACCAAAAGTCTTTAAAAAAGAGTAGTTTACCTTTTTTCCTGTCCATGCCTCCTCTGGAATACCACCATCCAAGGAGCTTGAAGGCCCTCTGTTTATTAGATAAACAGCAATATCTACAACATCTGCCCAAAATTGTAAAGGCAATCATGCATGCAATCTCATGCACCTTGCATGCTCCATGGTTGTCTTGTTCATCATTTCTGACACACCATTTTCTTGTGATGTTCCTGGAACTGTCTTCTCTCTATGAATTTCATTCTCTGAACAATACCTATCGAACTCTTTGCTACAATATTCACCTCCATTGTCTGACCTGAGACACTTCAATATTTTTCTTGTCTTATTTTCAACGAAAGTTTTCCATTTCTTGAAAGTATCAAATACATCATATTTATTTCGAATACAATAAATCCAGGTTTTTCTGGTGGCATCATCAATAAAAGTAACATAATGATGAGAGCCACCAAGAGATGATCGTTGAGCAGGTCCCCATACATCTGTATGCACAAGCTCTAATTTTTCGCTCTTCTTTTCTTTCCCAACTCTAAGGAATCTGACTCTCTTCTGTTTTCCATAAACACAATTCTCACAGAATTTTAAATCAACATGCTTCAAACCTGGCAACAAATTTCTTGAGTGAAGAATCTACATCCCCTTCTCACTCATGTGCCTGGGCCTATGATGTCACAATGTCGTATCTTCTCCTGTAGAGGTTAAAGCATTAATAGAATTAGAAATACCATTGCATAAATACAATGTACCAACATTTCATCTTTTCGCTATTACTAGGGATCCTTTAATGACCTTCCAGGTTTTATCTGTGAAAGTAGTTAGGCAACCTTCACCTCCCAACTACCCTGTTGAAATCAAATTTTTCTTTAGATCTGGAACATGCCTTACCTCCTTCAATAGCCACTGATTTCCATTTTGTTGTTTTATGACAATTGTACCCATTCCAATGATTTTACAGGGTTTATCATCACCCAATCGAACCTGTCCAAATTCTCCTTGAACATAATCATAAAAATGTTTCCTATCAAGTGTGGCATGGAATGAGGCCCCTGAATCTACCACCCAGACATCAATAATATTTTCTAATGAAAGAATCAAAGCATCTTGCAACACATTACCTGTTGCATTCACTTCATGATTAGTTTCTTGCTGCGCGTCTCTTTCTTTTCCCTTTCAAAACTTGCAGTCTTTCTTCAGGTGTCCTTTCTTCCTACATTTCCAGCGCATTATCCTCGATCTGGACTTGGATCTGTCTTTTCTTGACTTACTGCAATATTCAGGGCTCTTTCCTCTTTTCATTTTTTTCCCCTAGTTTCTGTAGTCAAAACATTACATGATGTCTCACCAGAGCTTTTCCGTCGCATTTCCTCGCTAAGGATTGCACCGAGAACATCATCAAAATTTAAAGTACTAGATCCAGAAACAGAGTTATTAATGGCCATAACTAAACCATTCCAACTTTCTGGCAATGAGCACAGAAATAACAGAGCCCTAACTTCATCATCAAAAGTTATGCCTATGGAACTTAACTGACTAATAACTGTATTAAACTCATTTAAATGATCAGCGGCAGATCCACCTTCTAACATCTTCATATTAAATAAACGTTTCATAAGAAATACCTTATTTGAGGCTAGGGGTTTTTCATATAGTTTGGCCAATGTCGACATTAAACCCTCTATTGTCGTTTCCTTTGAAATATTATACGCTACCGACGCCGCTAGGCACAGCCGTATTGTTCCAAGTGCTTTTCTATCTAAAATATCCCATTTTGTGTCTGTCATACTCGTCGGCTTCTTTGTCTTTCCACTCAATGGTTGGTACAAACAATGTAAACTTTGAAACGGGAACTATAAACTCAAAACGAGAACTCTGGCCAAAAAACCCCAGAAAAACATCAAAAACAGTGCTAAAAACGAAGTGTTGATGCTGGAATAACACCTTTTTTTCCAGGGTAAATTTTCAACATGTTTTAAAAATGGCGATGAAAACCAATTTTTTGTGCAAAAATTGTCGAAAAAACACCTTCAAAACGAAGTGTTGATGTTCGAATAACATTTTTTTTTCTCAATGGTAAATTTTGTGCAAAAAACACCCTCAAAAGGAAAAGTGTTTATCCTGGGATAACAAATTATTTTTCAAGGGTGAAATTTCAACATTTCGAAATAATAGCGTAAAATATTTTACCATGACCCCGAAAAACATTAAAATTTCAAAAAAAATAATAAAAATAAAGTTAAAACAATGAAAAAACAAAAAACAAAAAAATAAAAAATAAAATAACAAAGCATAAA
>APFE031511491.1:142491-174103 GCA_000404065.3 Pinus taeda
TTTTGTTTCTATTGAAATAAAATTGGCCCCCGGCCGCACCACCACCGGGCGAGGCGGGAAGGCCGTGGGGCGCGATTCTGAAAATTATTTCGTAAAAAATAATTATTTACATTTCATACATTAAAAAATTTAAAGTCAAAAAATAAGTCTTTTAAAAAAAGGGTCTGATGCAAAATAACCACTTTTTTAAATCAGCATGAAAATCACTACCATTCTAAAACGCAATGTATCACAATGTACATAAAAAAAAAAATTAAAGTGCCAAAAACTATGATTTAAAAAAAACGTGTGTTCTGCATCACCGCTTTTCAAAATCGGGTCACTTTTTTGCTATCTATACAAAACGGGTAATAGTATCAGTTCTCGTTTCAAAGTTTACATTGTTTAGATCTCTCTGATATAAATAATCTTTCATCTGGATCTTCCACAGCTGGTAGTTTTGGTCGTTAAATTTTTCGACCCTAAACCTACCATCTTCCACCATTGCTCCCACTCGAGCCAGGAACCCTTCTCTCCTGCGAGTTTATCAGCCAAATAAACCTTCGACTCCGATACTAGTTGTTAGAAAATTATATATTACAAAGCAATGGAACACATAAAATATTGCAGAAATATAAACACAAAAAACGCATAAAACAATAGAGACATAGATATATGTGGTTCACCCAGTGTGGGCTACGTCCATGGAGAAATAGTGAGTCTTTTTCATTATCCAGCAAACTGAAGAGATACAACTTACAACAGATCCGTTGTAATTCCCTCTTCGCTCTCAATCTCCTCTCTTCCTCACTTAGAATACAGATCTACATAGACGCAATACAATTCCCTCATATATAGCGAGGGGTTGTCTTCTAAGGCAAAAAACCCTAAATTAAACATAACTTCTATCATCAGATCTCCGCCTAATGAACGGCCCAGATTGACTACGAAATTACAACATTTTACAAGGCAATTTCACATCTATTCTTAGCTTCGGGGACGCTGCCCTCCCAAAGGTCACAGCCGCCCCCCCCTCCCCCCGTGAACCCCCCCTGAAACAAATATTTTACAAGCGGCAACCATTACGAACTAGGGTCCAATGCACTAATACCTTTGAATACAGAAGATAATCAGGGTCCACACCCAACAAAGGCTTTCCCGTGCAACAATGACATCCAAAAAATTCTTCCAAGTCTTGGGAAGACCATTCAAAGCAATCCTCACCAACTCAGTGGGTGCAATGATCTCACCTACGGTTACCAACTCATCTCTCACTGAAGTCATCTTTGTGAGGTATGTTGTAGCACTGTCAGTCTTAGTTATTTTAATGGCCTTCAATTTCTCCTTTAGGACCATTTTTTTGTTTTCATTTGAGCTTTGGTAAACACTGGTCAAGGTTGTCCACATCTCACGTGCGTAAGTCTTTCCTCTCACATGAGGAATGACATGGTCTTTGATTCCTTCCAGAATCAATCTTTTTGCATTAGCATTCTTTTTGTTAAACTCTTGCTCACTGTACAGGGTCAACATGTACTACTACTAGGTTTTGTGTGATATTTACCGTAATGCCCCAGACTTATGCTTCCTCAAAAATGCTCTAGATTCTCTCCTTCCATGCAATGTAGTTGCTCTGCCCATCCAACCTGTCTTCCACACTCAAACCCAAAGACATGTTTCATTATCCTACCAAACTGAAATTTTCAAATTTGTGGTAAAGGTTTATGTTTTCTATGTAAAAAATCAGTTTGCTTAATTTTCAATTTGTTGTCCCAAACTGCACTTTTCAGCCAATCAAACTCTGATACCATGAAGAAATTTCAACCCTCACTCCGGTTATCAATTTTCCTTATCACTCCATGCATTTAGTTTTAAATCCAAGCATGATAAAATTCTAAAATCTGGAAATGATAATATTTTCTGAAAACGCAAATTTAGAGATTTCACAAGTGCTGAAATTGCAAAAATAAAACACAGCAAAATTATGATTGACACACACATAAAATAACACTGATTTTTTCTCAATGTGACCCTGGAAAAAACCCCTACAACTCTTGGGGAAAACCAATTTGAGAGCTCTTCTTTATTTCTGAAAAATTCTTTTACAGACACTGAAATACACAGTAAAAATTTCAGCGACCACAAACTACAACTTATCTAAATTTTCGTGCTTGAACTCCACCTCGAAAATCATGCCAATCAACAAACAACCAAAACAAAAATTTTCCAACAATAAAACAGCATTAAATGTTGTACGACTTGCCTCAAAAAAATGTGCCCAAAACTTGTTGTACGACCCGTATGAATTTCAGCGGTACAACTGCCTCAAAAATCATGCCCAAATGTGCTTCAAAAGTCATGCCCTTGTTGTTGTCCATCTTCTTCAATTTGTGTCTTTCTCTTGCTATATGGTTTTGCCTTGGGATGCATGCCAATAAACGCTGCTACCCAAATTTGCTGAAATGTCTTATCGCTGCTCTTTTTCACTTCCTCACTGCTCACAGATTTTTTCCTTACCCTCTCTTCTTTTTTTCTCAAATGCTTATCAAATAATGAATTGATATTTTTCTCTTAATGGGTTACCCTACGATCTAATCGTTGAGTTTCATTTAGATCTAAGGATGAGAATAAATGTACATTTAATTTTCACTTTCTATTTTTTAACTCACCCACTTAAATAAATACTCACTTAGCATTTTATTTCTATAGTGATTTTTTCACTTTCTAATTCTTCATTGACTTTAATAAAATCTCCTTTAAATTAAAATGTAATTTCACTTATAAAGTCACTTTTAAATTAGAATGTAACTTTACCACACTTTTAAATTAAATTAACTTTACCACTTATAAAGTCACTTTGGTAGAAAAGTACAAATAAATATGGACACTTTTCCCTAGGCCAAAGATCGAAGCCTTAGGGAACCACTTGCCCTCTGGTACCCAAATTTTAACATGTGTGGTGATGGGTTGCACAAGGCAACCAAATTCGTCCCAACGGTGGTGCAACTGGTAGGGGAGGCGTCGTTTGTATGTCAAGACAGAGAGGTCGCTCTCGCAAAGGAGGAGTTGGTCACCGCATGGAAAATCATCCCAGGGTGTGCCCAGTGCAGACTCGGAGTCAATCGAGAGCCGCCATTCTAACGCTGAGGCAACCATGTCCCCAAGTCGCTCCCCGAGCCACGTAGAGACTCCGGCCACCTTGGACACCATTGCAACACAATTGAATAATCTCCATCTGAGCATGGAGATTCTATGGGAACAACATTATGATGATTGGAATGAACTAGTAGCCTACATCAACGACCTCCAACACACGCAAAATGAGCTCCTAGATTCCATAAACAGCCTTCGGCGACAGCTCCGACGAAAAAACAACAAACTTCGAGGTTTGGAAACTCGGGTGGAACATATTGACTACCACACGCATGAGCGGGGTGCATTCTTTGCTGCCTCGCCATTGATTCCCCCCAACCAACCCCCATAATGTGTATTTCTGGAAAAATCTATGATTGTGCTACTTTTGTATCAAAAATAACCGACGACACGAATTGTCTTGGCCTCTTCACAGGGTTAATCTTGTTCAGAGCATGACTCATGTTAGCTCTCAAGCCTGATACTTTGCCTAGTGTGGCAACAATGATGTATTCAGATGATCTGGCAATGATGTATTTTGCTTTTGAAGTTATGATAAAATAATGCATTTTTTTTACCGACAAAAAAAATTCACCTCAAGAAATTCAATCTCAATCCCTCTTGATACTTGGTAAAGTGGTAGAGACGTCATTCCAAACATCACAATTCACTAACATCCTAAAAAAAATCAAAATAGATCTATATCCTCTATTAATTCCTTTACCTTAAATGATTTAAGTTTAAATTTCAAATAAAAAAAATAAAAAAGATCCTTATAGATCTATATCCTCTATTAATTCCTTTACCTTAAATGATTTAAGTTTAAATTTCACATTAAAAAAAAATAAAAAATAAAAAATGATACTTTTCGGTGTTTGTTAGACCAAAGCTTAAAATAGATACATAGTGATATAGACATCATTCCAAATCTTCAACTTTACCAACTGTGAATTTTACATTACAATTCCCTATTCTAATTTGCACTAATTTATGATGAAATTGGCTTTAAACTTTCGTCAAAATGCATTACTACATGATCCATCAACATTTTCTTGATATTTACAGGTAAAAAAAAAAAATTAAAAAAAAATTTAAAGATTTTTGAGTATCTAAAAAGCAAAACTCAACGACTCAAGGATATTTCAAATGTAAATATGATATATCCATAACTCCTAGATGTGAGATCTCATTATTTTTGCAAATGCATTGCAAGTCATAAAATAGAAATTGCCAAAAAGGAAACGGTATTTTCCTGAGTTAATAGGAATGCAATTGCCAACAAGGCAATACTTTGTACCCGCGTATATCTATTAACATTTTGACCAACTGTATTTCAGAGCGTACAAATTGAATTTTACAAGGACGTTACTTTCTATTACATGTTATCAAATTGTTGACTCGTGCTATTCCAAGGGCCCAGAGTTCCTTGAGCACAATAAACTTTATGGGATATCATATCTGCAAGACCAACAATTAAGTGTATGCCATTTGCCTTGCCTCGTTACAATACATGCCCTTGTACTCTTCTTTAATTTTTGCGCCAAAAGTAGAGATGTGCAATACACCCTTGTATTTAATTTTTGTGCCAAAAGTAGACATCTGCTTACACTTCGTCACATTTTAAAAAATCCCAGCTTAGATTCATGTCATATATTAATTCCTTCATTTTAAATGATTAAAAAATCATCCCAAGAAATTTGTTCCTTTATGCTTGTTAGAACCAGGTTTGAAATGGATCTTAAATGGTAGACTTTACCAAACTGAGTTCTATATCAAATTCCACACAATATTATATATTTATAACTGTCAACATTAAATCTCATTATTTTCATTATTTTTGTGAGTGCATTGCAAGGAATGAAATAGATTGCCAAAAAGGCAATACTATTTTCCCAATGGCAATACTCTGTACCTGTCTATTCATTAACATTTTTACCAGTTGCTACTTGTAAGGGCCAAGAGTTCCGTATGAGCACTGTATTGTGCAACACTTTCATCTGTGAAATGAAACCAATGGTTATCCTTTTTGATGAACCAATTAAAAGTTTGTCTCTGGATTCTGGTAAGCTTCAGTGGTAATAATAATAATACTAATCTAATTTGAAGATCACATCCAAGCCAGAAACCAACTTGGTGTATGAGACATTTTTGTTTCTGAGACACTGGACCCCTCCATGCAGTGATTCAATTGGCTAAGTCTATGAAGAAAGATATGTTCTTAACCACAAAGTCAAACTTTATGCACTCCAATTTGTTGTAAAGAAAAGCAAAGCAAAGCCCAAAAAGCATATTGTAGTAAATTCTATTAAATTGCTCTTTATATGTTTTGTTGTAAAGATGATACAGATGCCTAAAACACAACCAAATGACAAATGAACTTTAACGTTTCTTCCTAAGTTCTGATCAGTGGCTGCTGGCAAAGGAAAATCCCCATCATTTTCCAGCTAGCGTATACTACAAGAAACAGAAGTGTATTAAGACGCCCTACCATATATTCCATTACAACATAACATTAAGTTTCAGTGTTTTATTTGGTATCATTTAAACACAATTCTACTGGTAGGTTTTCTAACCTTAACCCAATTTGATTTACAAATTCCTGGATCTTTAATTTTACGTCATTTAAACACGTCTAGTAAGATACTTTAAGTTGCATTACAACGTGATATTAGATATCAGGATGTTTCATATGCTCTCTAATTTCGAGTTAATGTAGAGGATATAAATAAGAGACATGCAAGGAAGTCCCCCTGCGAAAGAAAGGCCTCAAGGTTACTTAGTTTTGTCGCACAAATAATAAAATAGAAACAAATGTAAAAACTGCAAAGGTGGGGTTTTAACACACATAACAAGGCTTTTGTATCATTGCATGAGGCAAATATAGATGTTTGTGAATAGGATCAGAAACAGACAGATTTTTGGAGGAAACCACTAAAGCAATATTGCGTATGCAAGGGTAATTCCATGAAATTAAGACTAGATCTCAGAAACGGATAGATTTCTGGAGGAAGCCACTAAAGCAATATTGCGTATGCAAGGGTAATTCCATGAAATTAAGACTAGATCCAGAGCATGCGCTTAAGCAAAGTATCAAAAGGTCATTTCTGCATTCTGTGTGTTCTGACAAAAATACAATTGAATTCTTATTAAGTTGATGTCCATCTCATGATGAAAAATATTTTTCAACAAATGGGGAGTACCTATTCTCTACATACTTTTTCAACTAAATACTAGGTTCCTAATTATTTGGCGAGACATTTGACACAGTATTATAGAATACTTTTCTAGGTAACCAACATATATACCCTACTTGATGATTATATACTTTATTTATTATTTTACCAAATTGTCATCACAAATGTGAAGGAACACTACTGTCTATATTCGTAACCCTTCACATGGCAGCTCGACAACAGCAATGATGGATCGTAAGCACACTGAACCAGTTCAACCAAGCAGATTATGCAAGTTGCCTGGTCTCGGTGCTCTCCTTCGGGTGGTGGCCCAGCAAGGGCCTGGTAAACGATTGCCCTGTTCACCTCACCATACCTTCAAGAAAGGGATGACCCTACCCATGTGGGTGTTACGATTAATCCCTACTTCTGAGCTTTTCCTTCATCACTATATGCAATCAAAAAACATCCTCTAGGATGCAAGGTAGTAACAAGTATAGCTTAAGAAAGTTAGTCTGACAATGATGAAATTACACAAGCAATAATTGTATATCTAAATGTTTAGTTCGTGATAGGAAGGAATATCGTAATTGGGTCTTGTGCAGGTGATTAAGAATAGAAGTTATCCTCTCAATCCATGTTGTGACATGTTCATTCTTGATGAGTCAATTGTTGATTGGGCTCTTTATAAGAAAATTATTGATGGAGGCTGGCAAGGTACCCGTAATCTAAGCCTCAATTATGGACTTGAGGGTGGGATGATTTGTATTCCAGAGGTAAAAGGAATAGGCAGGAATATCTACTGGATTTCCCTAGAACTTTAGTAATGCTGCTAATGGCGTTCAGGGGTTTTACTTGGTGTCATTTGCATTTACCAAGAAAAACAATTTTGTCTTTATCAGTTGCTATATTTTAAGAAACCAACTGTAAAATATTTTGAGCATATGAATTCATCATAAATTTGGAGATTGTCTTTTGGGCCCTGATGAACCACAACTAATATATAAATCAATACAGTGCTCTCTATTTCAAATTTTTTATTCCTTTTGGCCTGTCATATCGAAATATTGCAAAAGATACACTCGACAAAACCTCATAATGATTGTCCCAATTATGTACCAAACATTATGCCTGTTGTGATTGAACAACCTCTCTTATTCAGGTTCCCTGAGACTCAACCAAATCCACCACTAAGATTGATAAATTATAGGTTAGAAGCATCAAAAAACAGAATCCAATCTTTCCTCAAAAGTTGAATAGAAGGAAAGATCATTCAAAAGAAAATCTTCTCAGCCCAATCGCTGTTCTAAGAAATCACATTGGGGTATCCAAAATACACCCTTCAGAACATTTAAAGAAAGTTGCGCATATCCAAAGACTTCACATCAACTTCTATATCCTCAGCTTTAGCCCCTTGCCTGCAGAATCCAATGCGATATTTACACATGTTGCTAAGACACAATAGTCAATAAGATTCTACAACATGCTTAAGTACTAACAGTTGAATCATCTTTCTGTAAGTCTTTATACATAAGCAGAAAACAAAAAGGGATAGATATGCAGAGATCATCTGCATCACAATAACAAGTTGGATTGCATAGAGCATATATTAATGAAGAAGTACAAATGCATACCTTCTAGTAATGTGCCAATTTCATTTTTGAAAACAGAAAATGTCATTCAGCCATTTGGTTCCGTTGACAAGATAAAATCCCTTAAAAAGGAAACATACATTCATGAAAGCATCTATTACCTTTTCTTGTGCGTTTCAATCGCCTCCTCTGCATCTTGCTTAATCTCCTCCAACTGTACCTTTGCAATATCTAATTCCACCTTTTCCTCAAGTTTAGTTAGGTCCTCTTTACGAACGCCAAGTCTGTGTAGTGCAGATTATTAAAGACATCAGATCTAGTGTATTTTCCAACCAATTTAAATAAATAATGCAGTTCTTATGATATGTCCATCATATTGTGGTTATGAAACATTTTATTTCATGTAATCACTGTACTAATAATTATACAAAGATTTCACAAAAAATTGAGACTTCACTGTCAAACAGCCATGCCATTCACCTCTCTTAACTGTGTTGATTCAGAAATGGATATTACCCTTCAATACAATAGAGAAGCTAAATGAGCTGCTGCAAGAATACCGTACTAGGAAGGCAAGTAAACCTTACTCTTAAGAAATTATTTTAAGGCAACAGAACTTAGTATAATATGTTGGAGTAATAGCACTAGTATACATAAATGTTAGTTATAACGGCCGCATTTAGAAGTTAGTGATCGAACTTTAGACCAGCGACTGGTGTTAATAGTTGGTCACTTATGTGGAGTCCAAAGGAGTTGAACTACCATATGCACCAATAAAAGTGTATTCCAAGACATTGTCTAAACTACTCCAGCAATAACCTCATGAAATACATGACAAAGTAGACACAGGAGAATGATATCTCGGAAGAGTAATGATTGTCACATGCCAAAAAATTATATCAAAACATGAAGCAACATAAAAAAACCCTCAAAAGTCAGCACCACGGGAGAAGTCTTCACAAAATAAAAGGTGGTAAAACGCATCAAAAGGCTAGTGTCTGGTAAAGTGTCGAAATCTTCAAACGTAGAAATTCAAGTTGAAGAGAAAGGAACAAACACCGTGTTATGAATAAATATATAGGAAATAATGCAAAATAATGTAAATGATAATAATCATAAATAATTATTAGTTAATTAGTAATTAGGCTGCAGAGTCATGTGACTCATGTCTAAATGAGACATGACTTTCCATGAAGAGACACCTGCTTAGTATATAAGCAAGCCTCTCACTCTCTCATTGTAACATCATTCTTCACACATTTAATATATAATATTTGTATCCTCATGGATATTTTTATATTCCAAGACTTCTGGAGTAATTAATTTGAAGAAGCGAAAAGGGAACTTTGTTCGCTTCACACCGGTCGAGTGAATATCTCAACTCAAGAAGAAGACATGCCAGTTGAAGAAAAAACACACTCAGATGTTGCAGTTCAGATGATGAAAATTCCAAGTAAAGATTATGTAATCAACTCAACAACATTAGAGCTTGAAGTAAATCAGAAAATTGTCACACACATGATAAGGGAAAAACAAACCAAATGAACTCCTTATCTACATCCGAATCAAAAGAACAAACATCTCAATCAATCTACGAATATGTATCACTCATAACATAAACAACAAACTTATGTTCCAAAGAACACTGAAGTTTGCATAAACCTGTCTTGTTATAACAATTCATCACAAGTCTTCGGCAACCACAAGAATCCACAGAAGATTAATTTAGAATGGTCAGATCCCTTATCAATGCGACAATTTTGTTTCACTCAGAGCATCCTATCATCATGTATCAATGAAGATGGCAATTCAAAGAACTACAAAAGATACGAAAAGATTAAAAGACAAAGAAACAGATGGCATGCCTTGTCAAGCAATAAGCTTTGAGGACAAAGCATTTTGAAGAGAAAGGCGATGTTATGAATATAATTTATATAAAATTAATGTAAACAATATAATCATAATTAATGATTAATTTCCTAGTAATTAATTAATGAAGAGAGGTCTTTTAAGAACATGACCATTCAATGAAGCGTAGTGGGCCCATAACCCACAAGTCCCAAGATCGAAACTTGGCTTTGATACCAATGCTACGAACGAAGTTCATATACACATCGAAGAGATCCAAAATATCATAAAAAAGTATCCATCATAGGATTAAAATATTTATATAAAAATTGTATAAAAGATATGAGATATGTTTGTTACAAATGAGGGCTCGCTTATATACCTAGGCAGGTGTCCTTTCATTGAATGGTCATGTTCTTAAAACATGTCTCGTCATTAATTAATTACTGGTTAATTAATCATTAATTATGATTATTATTGTTTACATTAATTTTATTATTTTTATATAAATTATATTCATAAAATATACTACAGGTGAAACATTTCAAATCTGCATTCGAATGCCTTAGTTATCACATAGCACCACTGCTGAACCAATTGATATCTGATGGCTTTCCAGAACTTGTTGCACTGGTGATTCTGTGATTTCAGCAAGGAAACTCAGATGAATCTTGAATTCAGATACAATATTTTTCTTTCCCTGACGTACCATCATCTAGTTTATGTTTTTGACAATAAGTAATTGTAGAAAATTTGAGTCATGTATCCCCACCCGGTTTCAATTTGTTTTACACGTCATGTTTAATGCCCACATCCCATGGTTAATTGTTGATTTAAACATGAATATTAAATTCAATTCAAACACCAGAGACTACCACTACTCTTTCACGTTCAGCTGATACAAAATCTCACATGCATACACAAATAAATTTGGACATTGATATTTTTGGTCAATCACAGACCCTGGAAAAACCCCAAAGGGAAAACCAGTTTAGAAGAGGATTTATTTGCTTTTTATCTCAGAGAAATTTACAGCATTAAATACACAGGGATACTTATCTCTCCCCTTGAGTTTGTGCCACTGACAGACTTTGACTGCCTGGAAAATCATGCCACACAACATTTCAGATATGGAAATTCGTGCCAGTCTGCCCCTTTTTCTTCCTTGAAATTTGAGCCACGGATCTAGAATTTCAGCCTCGAAATTAGCTTTGACAGTTTGCCCTTCCTGCCTCGAAATGCATGATGTCAGACCAGTGAATCTCCTCCTTGAAATTCTGAAGCGAACAAAGTTCCTTCTACAGATTAATTACTCCAGAAAACTTGGAATATGAAGTTATCCATTGAGGATATAATATATTAAATATATGAATAAGAATAAGAATGTATGGTTTACAATGAGAATGAGAGGCTTGTTTATATACCAGGCAAGTGTCTCTTCATGGAGAGTCATGTCTCAGTTAGACATGACTCTTCAACCTAATTACTAATTAACTAATCATTATTTACAATTATTATCATTTACATTATTTATATTATTTATATATTTTATTCGTAACATTGCCTTCTTCTTCAAAAAGCTTTGTCCTCAAAGCTTGTCAATGAAAAAGGCTTGATCTCTTTTTCGGCTTCAAATGACTTTCTTTCTCGGAACAATCATCTTTGTCGATACAAGCTGATATGATCTTCTAAGTGACAAACAAAATTGTCGCACTGAGAAGGGATCAGACCATCCTAAATTAATCTTTTGTGGAATATTCTGATCACTGGAATTTTGTAACGACTCGTTAGCATAAGACTGGATTGAGATTACATCACTATTATCTGGAACATTAGTTTGTTGATTTGGTTCTAAATGGTCCCGCTACGTAGCGTGGTTGATTTGTCTATTCTCATGATTCGGATGCCGATAGGGAACTTTTCTGGTTTGATTTTCCCTTATTGGGCATGCGGCAATTTTTATATTTTCTTCTGGCGAAGATGTTGTAGAGTTGGTTATGGAACATTCACTTGGGATGTTCATTATCTGAACTGCAACATCTAAGCATGTCGTTTCTTCAACTGACTTGTCTTCTTGATTTGTCATATTTACTGGATCGGTATTTGTTCCCTTATTTTCAACTTGAACTGTTGCGACTGGAGATTTCGATACTTCTTCTTGAGTGAATTGTTCTAACTTATCTTTTAATGCCTTCTCATCATCCTTACGTTTCTTAATTTGAGTGAGTAGACTTTGATTATGGTTTTTCAGTCGTAAAAGTTCTTTGATTTCTGATTTATCAACCTTATTTTCAGTGTTTTGAATTTTAAGATTTCCATCTTTTAGATCTTCGATTTGTTCTAATAAATTTTTATTAAGGTTTTCTTTAAACGCAAGGTTTCCTCTTCTTGTTCTGATAAGTGCTTCTTGAGTTCTTTCTTTATGACCTTATCTTCTTCACTTGCGCCAGTAATTTTTCGACGTGGTCCTTGAGACGAGAAATTTCTTCGTCCTTTTCCATTATTTCTTTGTAATGCATATCCACAAGATTTTTATATTCATGTTCTAACGGCTTCTTGTTTTGCTTAATTTTGGCTATTTTGCTATTCTCTTGATCTTTTCGCTGCACTTTCTCGGTACCATGGATTACATCATTCTATGGGAGTGATAATGGATGTAGAGAATGGAATAGGGATTCCCTTCTCTTTTTCTCCTCAGCATATTGTTGCTCAAGTATTCTGATTACTTGTTCTACATCTCTTTGGAATTGTTTTTGTTCATTACTTAGAGATTTCCTTTTTTTCACTTCTTTTATCCTGTATGGAATTTTTCTTTAACTTACTTTATCTCTTTTTTTCACCTTTTTAATAGTTTTTTCTTTATTTTTTTTTATATTTTTTTCTTTAATGTTTATTTATATCTATTATCTATTTTTTTTATATGATATATTCTCTTTTTTTGTTTCTCTCAAAATTTTATTATTATTATTATTAATATATATTCCACTCCTCTTTTAATTTTTTAAATTATTTTAATAATATTTTGATTTTTTTAATTTTCTAATAGTAACCTCTCTCTTTTAAGTATAATTCACGTTTCCCTTTCTATCCTTAGGAGTATCACAGCTTTCTTCCTTTTTACCCTTATAATTTTTTCCTCAAAAAAGGTAACTTAATATTTATAATATTCTTTAAGAATTACCTCAAAAATACATTTCTTATCCTTCGACTTACTCAATGCACTTTAATAAATACCCTTACGTTTATTGAATCAAATACCCTTCTGTTTATTTGAATCAAATCACACTTCGATTCAATATAATGGTCTATGTAGCATTGTTTAAATTTCGTTAATATATAAATAATATGAAAGTGTGCAAATTATTTAAATTAGAACCCTTATAAATAACCTTGTTCCATGTACAGAGACGTGACTCTATTTGTATGGACGCAACTGCACAGGTCTTTTAATAATAATAATAATAATAATAATATCCATTTTTAAGGTCACAGCCAAGCCAGACACCAAATTGGTGTATGAGACCCCCTTGTTTTGTGGGACAAGGGACCCCACCTCCGCGCAGCGATTTGACTGCTAAGTCTACGAAGGCATACATACTCTACCCCCCTCTGGTTTTGAACATGTGACCTCTTAGGAGGAAACACGTGCTCTTAACCATTAGGCCCACTCAAGGGTATGTTGTACGAATGGTGGAAAGCAATCAGGCGGTGAAATTATTGTAACTAACAGCAAGATATATATAACTCCTGAGTTCCTATGGCCCAACGAAATATATATAAATTTTCGTTGTTACTTCTGCTAGTGAAAATTCAAATTTAAACACACGCAGAGTGGTATGATTGTTCTTGCCTTGTCAGATTTACTTCAAAAATTATCAACAAGAAATTTTGAGGAAGAAAAAAAAACAATGTTGGAGAAGGAAAAAATAGCATTGTTGCAGTTGGAGCTTGGAGCGATGGCAAAATTCAACTGTTGTGTCAGCGGTAGGGTCAGTAGCGGCTTGAATTACACAACATCCACAGGGAAAATCGTATAGACAGGGTTGTATTGTTTGACAATGTCAAACGACTTTCGGTTGGTCGAGTGGGTACAATGGTCGAGCAGCATAGTTGTGGCTAGGTGCAGCGAGCGGATGGAGTAGAACAGTCGGTTATGGTGGCGGTGGATGGCTTGTTGGGTGGCGACGGTTTGTCTATTAGCGGCAGTGGATATTACGGGTCGGTGATGGCTGAAGCAGAGCTAGGGAACTGGCAGCTTGAACTTGGTGGCTCGGTAGGGAGGAAGGATAACATCCACTTAGGGAGTCGTGTTTTAGTATGTGTGTGCCACAGAAAACATGATGACTTCAATGCAACCAGTGGTTGTTGTCTGTTTGTCGAAAGCGGCTATAGCCAATACACAGGCTGATAATTTCTTCCCTTTTTTTCTATGTTGCTAGGAAACGTTGGTTCGGGGACGGGTACGGGTGCGGGTACGCCATTTTTCAAAACAGGGTGCGTGGGTTCATCGGGGGTATATTATATATATAATATATATAATATAATATATATATATATATTTAAAATTATAAATATATATGAAATTTGTATATTTTTCAACTTTAAACAAGAAAATTAAAATATTTATGATTTAAACTTTAAATATTTAAACATGCACATCATTGAACATTCAACATTCACAATGAAATTTCAAAATTTCTAGTCTGAAATTAAGTGAAAATTGGAGTTTACATATTAATAAGAATCATGATATATGTCCATTTTCATACTACATTAAAAATTTGTCTTAAGGCATCTCCAAACAAAAACTAGGAAATTTTAAAATACTAAAATAAAAATATCTAATAGTGAACGATGGCTTCCTCAAGCCATGTCATCAACATCACTCAGATCTTCAGTTAACATGCTCTCCAGGTAGGGATCACTCTCATCTTGAGTCTCTTGCTCATCCATAACAGCTGGAGGTAGCTCAATAAGGCCATCTAGTTGTATCTCTTTGTCCACACACATAGCATCGTTTGTGTATTGGTCCCATCTCTTGAAAGGACCCTCCTTGTATCCAAGGTCTTTTCGAGATATGAGACGAAGTGTGCTATGAACATACACTAAGTTCTCTGCCTTCTTTGAGCCCAACATATTTCTCTTTACTAAATGGATAAAGGCATAGGTACTCCAATTCCTCTCAAAAGATGAAGAACTAACTACCTAGAATATTAGGGGAAGTCCATTAAATTAATTAAAGATTAAAAAATAAAAACTAAAATGAACCCCAAAGAACCCAAAAGAACCCAATTTTTGGGGTTTCAAGTACCATCACAAGGTTCTCCGTACCCATCAAGGCAAAAGAACCCAATTTTTTTTAATGAAGAACCCGGTTCTTATGGGTTCTTCTTAGAAGCACCGAACCCGAATCCGATACTTGGGGACGAGAACCCGGGACGGGTTCGAGAACCCCAACCCTGGGTTCGGGAACCCATGCAACATAGCTTTTTTTTATATATAATTTCTATAATCTTCTCTTTTTTCTTTTTTTTCCGTGTACTTTTTTTATAGTTTTTTTATGTTGACCTCCTCTTCTTTTTTTTATTTACCTCTTGTTTTTAATTATCTCTATGTTTTTTTTATTTTTTTGAATTTTTTAAATGGCCAAAGGCCTGACAGTAGAATAGAGAATCTCCAGAAACTGGTAGCGAAACGCTTTAACGGCAACATAATTGACGATAGGTTGATGGCCAAAGGCCTGGTGATCAGCCAAACGTGGACCTGATACCAAATGAAGCGAACAATCTTCTACAAATTAATTACTCCGGAAAACTTGGAATATGAAGTTATCCATTCAGGATATAAATATTATATTAAATATATGAATAAGAATAAGAATGTATGGTTTGCAATGAGAACGAGAAGCTTGCTTATATACCAAGCAAGTGTCTCTTCATGGAGAGTCATGTCTCATTTAGACATGACTCGTCAACCTAATTACTAATTAAATAATCATTATTTATGATTATTATCATTTACATTATTTATATTATTTATATATTTTATTCGTAACAAATTCATGCTGAGTCTCCTAGAAATTTGGGCCTGTACTTGCATGCATTAAATGTGCTGGAAGTACCTCGATTTCTTCACTGAAACTGCCTGCAATTTCTGGGTATTTGTGCCAGCCTCAGCCTGGAAATGTGTGCTTGTTCTCCTTAGGATTAAAGGAGTAGGGTCTCTCCTCCAGCAGCAAACTAAGCTATCTCAGCCTCCTTCTCCTTCAGCAAAACTCTCTCCCCTCTCCTCTTCCCCAACTCTAAACGTGAAGAATAAACTCTCACTTCTCCTTTTTCTTCCTTCTTAGTATCATAATGATGAGAAGTTGTATCCCTGAGGTCAAGGGGTGATATTACATCTCAGCTTCTCTTGATCAAGAGTGGAGATCTAGTCTCACATTGACACCCTTTCATGTCTCCCCCTTAACTAATGAGCCCCTCTAGTCACTTTAATAACTTTTTGTACCATGTACATTTTTCTCATGAAGTCACTTTAAAAACAGTCACATTAATAATATAAAGTACAATGTACTTTTAAAACCTCATAAAGTGACTAAAATATCACATGACTTTAATGACCACATAGAGTCACACTAAAAGGTGGGTTTCACTTTGTGTTCCTAGGCTTAGGCAAATGACACTAGGAAACACCTCCTTGGTACCTTTTTCAACAGTAATTTTGATTGGTGTTTAAAAGCTCCTTTGTTTCAGATTGTTTTAGATATTAGGAATCAGATCTGGTAATCAGTCGATGTCAAGGATGTAAAGCTCTCACCATGTAACATGTCTCACAATTACATAAATATACCACCCCCAATTTGGTGTAATTTAGCCTCGTAACCCTTGACCACATCATCAAACATTACACTGGTGACATGTCACTAACATATAACATGGCATCAAAATTAGTGACTCAAGTATTATTGGAGTATCGATACTCCAACAAGGGTAGCGGGCCATCAATTACTTTTTTTCCAATACCAAAGTAAAATCACACAAGTATAGGTTCAATTACTGTATTATCATTTCAAATTTCAATCTGAGAATGATTGGACAAGCATGGTTACCGTTCCTATGCCACTGGACACACTTGTGCAGCAGTTTTGGGCAATGACACCTCACCTCTGTTGGCCTCACACATCTCATTGATCAATTGTGACCATTTGGAAATTGCCAAGCTGCGGCAGAGAGAGTTGATTCAGAGAGAGCTTGGAGCTGATTTGGTGCTGTTTGTGGGTTGTGTTCAGAAGATTTAGCATGACAAAAAATTCCAATCCTCGTTGTTTTCCTCATAGAAAGTGCTGATTTTTGTTTTAACAAATAAATATAGATAGATTTTGCAGTTTCAAACTTGTTTTCACTTTTTGAGTCATTATCATAGCCCCTGAGAAAGTAAAAACAAAGCTAAAAATCCATATCAGGGAATGTGTTGCTTAGGGTCAAATGAGAAACTTACCAAAAATAATTGGGAAAATATCTACAAACACAAACTTGGGCCTGAAAATCTTAAAAACTCGGCAAATGAAAAATCTTGTTACAAGTCAGAAATATCAAGAGAAATCAGAGATATTTGCAAGAGTGAGTGAAAGATTGTGCATGGAACGACTGTCAAGAAAGTTATGGACAAAAATATTGATCATATTGTAAGAAAGATTGAGAGAGATTCTTAAGTGAAAAGAGCACTTAAGCTCGCGTACGAGAACAAGCTACAGGTGATTGACCCAGATATTAAACAGGAAAAGCTAGCTTCTGTTGAGGAATATAAAGCAGTAAAAGCCAAGAAAGAAGATATTGGAGCTGAGTTAGGGAGAAGGAAAAGATTTCAGCCACAGGCAGCTCCCATCGATGACAACCCTATAACAAAGAGGAAGAAAATTGATGATTCTTTGCACCCGGTACCACCCTTACCACTAGAATTTTGTCCACCATTGATAGCATTTGTATAAGCCATACAAGGAATCAGGTTTGGAAAAATACATGGTCAAGTTGCGGTAAATCGTAGGATGCAGATATCCATTCCAATGCTTTTCGCTCACCTTATTACCAGCCTATGTTAGATGCCACGGCTGGCTGTGCCAACTTCCAAGGGCTTTAAAGGCCTTGGTTTTCATGATGTTGAAACTGTAAATGAATATTTACAGAGATTTTAAGAATTATGGACCAAAAACAGGATTTACCATCATGTCAAATGGAAGTACAATTGATGGAATGTGTCTCATACCATAATCAATTACATTTCTGAAATCTGTAGATACATCTCATCAAGTGTAGGATGCACAGTTATTATTTCAGCTTATGGATAACGTGGTTGTGAAGGTAGGGTAGAGAAGTTCGTGCAGGTCACCATTGGTAATGCCTCATTAATAAAGTCATCGTTCCTAGCGCCTTTGAAGAGAGGGCCGGATCAATAGAGAACAGCAAGGCCAATGAAAAGGACATCTACAAGATTAATCACGCCAGAAATTTTCAGGTCAACGTTTTCAAACCAACCAATGTGGTTCATCATCAACACATAGATGGAGAATCTGATCTAACCAGGGGATTCAATATTGTAGATGTGCACCAAACCAGAATGTTAGAGACGGGCAAAATATTCTTCAAACCCTAAAATAATTCTAACATATAGATATTTAATAAATATTAATTATTATTGAAGAGTATTGTTATTAATAAATGGCCTTTAGGGTAGGTAATAAAATATAATATATATAAATATTTTTTATTAAAAAGAATGATAGAAAATCATAAAATAAAATAAAGAGCCCATTAATAGAAAAAGATGGAAAAAATAAATGAACGAAGTAAAAAGGAAAAACAGTTAAACAGAAAGTAAATAAATATATATACTAATAACAGATTAAGCTAGGAACCTAAAGGGAAATAGGACCAAAATATTAACTTCTATTAAAATATTTTATGTATTTTTTGATCCCCAGTATTTATGGTCCAGCTTTTTTTACCAGGTCCAGTGGGCATTAATCACATCAGAAATTTTCAGGTCAACGTTTTCAAACCAACCAATGTGGTTCATCATCAAGACATGGAGAATCTGATCTAACCAGGGGATTCAATATTGTAGATGTGCACCAAACCAGAATGTTAGAGACGGGCAAAATATTCTTCAAACCCTAAAATAATTCTAACATATAGATATTTAATAAATATTAATTATTATTGAAGAGTATCGTAATAATAAATGGCCTTTAGGGTAGGTAATAAAATATAATATAATATAAATATTTTTATTAAAAAAAATGATAGAAAATCATAAAATAAAATAAAGAGCCCATTAATAGAAAAAGATGGAAAAAATAAATGAACGAAGTAAAAAGGAAAAACAGTTAAACAGAAAGTAAATAAATATATATACTAATAACAGATTAAGCTAGGAACCTAAAGGGAAATAGGACCAAAATATTAACTTCTATTAAAATATTTTATGTATTTTTTGATCCCCAGTATTTTTGGTCCAGTTTTTTTACCAGGTCCAGTGCAATCCTGACCAGAAACCGATTTGGTGGTCTACCAGTTTGATCTATGGTTTGGTTCTAATAACATTGATCGCACTTGCTGAAATTTTGTCATATTGACCTATACATGCTATATACATGAGCAAACTTGCATATTTGGTGGCTAATGGTTTGGATTTACATTGATGCACATTGCAACAGATTTTTTAATAAAAATTGCATGTTTTATCTATTATTTAGTCAACCAATTCTTGAACCTTGTTTTCTCAACAGTTCAGATCTGGTCCCACTCTAACCTCGCAGTTGGTTCCAATGCTGATTACAATAATGAAAACCAATACCAAGATTTTTCTAGAGGCCTCTAAACCACTGACGATTTTCCACAGGCACTGTCTAACTGTTCTACGTTTTGGTTTTTTCCGCCAAAATCCAGCAAGTAAAACAATTCTTGGCCAAATTATAATTTTTCATTGTTTAAATTGTGTTTCTGGATCCATAAATGGATTCAGTGCCCTGAAAAACCCTGGCACACTCAAATTGTGTAGGTTACACACAGCTCAACCCTGGAAAATCCATGCCAGATTTCAGGCAAAATTGGCCAGAAAAGAGCCAAAACATAGAAGAGTTACACTACACATTTTCCAAAAAGGTTTTTACCTGTTTCTAATAACACTGTAACAGGTTGAGCCATTTACAAAAACTACCAAGACACTTCAACAAATTTTCTCGTACTTTCCAGCCAGATGTTACTCTTTTCCATTTTTTAGGAATAACACAAGCCTATGTTAAAGTAACGCCTAAACAAGGATTAACCTAAATTAAATTAAATTGCAGTGTGCCTTCAAAATATTTAGCCCGGGGTGGCAGGAAGGGGAGGGATTCTCATTAATCCCGAAGGAATCATTGAATATAGATATGCTTGGGGGCTTGGATGGAAGACCAACAACCATCTGTCATGTCACTGTCATCATTTATCAAATTTTTTAGGGTGGCTATTTGGCCGCTCTACCCTCCCCTTAGCCCTCCCACTTTCCTTCCCATCCCCTCCCGTTCCCTATTTATCCCCCCCCCCATCCCTTCCCTCCACCATTCTCCTCTCATTTTCACCGTCGCTCCCCTCTCCCATCTTGTCACCTCCCCACCTTCCCGCCATGTTCTCCAACACTGCCCACCTCATCCCCCTATCCCTTGGGCCCTGTCGCATCATTACATGCGAGCTTTGGCTTGTCATGGATCCTCATGGCAGGAGTGTCCTCTGCTTACATCTGCGACGCGTTAGTGTTAGTCACCCTAGTACTACACCGCACCTCCTTAGGAGATTGCAGGATTATGGGGATTTTCAAGCAACATTTAATTCTAGTGCACATAACAACCTTGTTCGCTCATAGGAGGATGGGAAGGATGGGAAGGATGGACCAGAAGCAGTGTTGGGATTTTAGGGCGGACGACTGGGAAATAATGGAAGTTCATCGGGATCTCAGCTGCATCAGCTTCTTCACACAGTACAGCATCATCGCATATTCCTGCAGCTGCTATAAAAGGAATAACAGTATGTTTAATTTTAAAGTTTAAGGTTATATTTTGCTCAGGTGGCCTCTGCGAAGGCTTGGCAGTAGAAGCTGAGGTCACTGCGAGTCAATTATTGGGTTTGGATTGATCGGCAAAAACTCAAGGAGTCGGATGTTCCTGAGATTTCGGGTGGGAAGCTTTGAGGGGCCGCGAGTCTGAGTGCAATTGAGGGTCTGGGTGTTGTTACTGGGTTGGGTGTCGTTACTTTGCTTATTTGGGAGGAGGTTTGGATCTAGAACCGCGGTGAAAAATTGGGCGTCGACCCGTAGAGGGAAGTCTGTTTGAACACAGCTGATTTTAAAAGTGTGGTTGGAGAGAAGGTTTATAAACCTCGGGTCTGTGAGGGTGTCCTGGGTCAGATCCCTGGGGCTTGGTTGGAGGCTAGTGAGGTGGACAGGGTGGTGGAAGGTAGGCTGCTGGACCAGTGGGTCAAGCGCATCCTGGAATTAAGCGGGAGAGACAAGGTTCTGGGACATTCTAGGTAGTCTGAAGATGGATTTGAGTGTGCAGAGTGCTGAGGATAGTTCCTGGTCGAGCTATTGGGGCAGTCGCAGGCCGAGCTCGAGGGGGCTGCGGGTGGGAATTTCTCTAGCAAGTAGGAAAAATCAGCCAACCTGCATCAAATTTGAGCAGACCCACTTGGATTTAAGAAAAGGCCTGGCTGAATTGCAACGCAACATACATCATCAACAGCAAGAGAACCCGACGATGCAAGAAAGACAACTGGAGAAGAGAGAGCGTATTCAACAGCTAGAAGATGAAGTAGATGCACTGTGGCAACAAATTGAGAAGAATCTCAAAGTGGAGGAGAGCAGCAAGAAAAACGAAGAGGACTCTACCAAGCTGGACCTGAACAAAGGCACCAAAGAATCTCCACTGGCCTAGACCTTAACAGTCGAGCGCCAATGGATATTTAGGTTTTATATGTTTTTTCTCACAGTTTCTAAATGACACAACGTAGATGTAAATATTTAATGCTTCAGTTTTGTCGAATTTATAGTTGTAAAAGCTCTGGAATGGGGAATTTTTGTGAGCAGAACAGAGATCACCTACACAGCAGATTTGCAGACCAACTGATATGTCATCAGCCCTTTGAAGGCTTGAAAAAACTATGTAAAATCCCAGTTTTGTTTGCAAACGGGCGTGCTATATTTCTATAAAAAACCTACTCATTCTGGTTAAATATCTCTCTCTCTCTCTCTCTCTCTCTCTCTCTCTCTATATATATATATATATATATATATATATACCCACATCCAGGAAGAAAACAGTCAGACAACAAACATTTATTATCCTCCTCTTGATATGGACCAGTGGTGGAACAACTTCAGTTTACTGTCTTTTCAACAAATTTTCTCACAGTTCCAAAACAGAGATTTCTTTTCCATTGTTTTTTAGAAAAACACAAGGCTACAATAAACTATAACCCCTAAACAACAATTAATCATAGTCAATAAAAAAATTCAACGAACAATATTCTTCTGGGGGGTGTAGACAACAGTCATCATATGTTAAGAAAGTTTCTACATTTATAATGTCATTCATCATTTGTTGTCATCCCTTGATATGGACCAGTGGTCGAGCAACCGAAGAAGATCTGAACAACAAACCTTCTAGGCAAATTTGGAGAAACCAAACTTGCATGGAGAATTGAAAGAATGTATTGCAGTAAGGGAAAGTTTGCATGAATGCAAACACAGCTAATAATGCAGGTAATGGGTGATTGTGCACATATTTACAAATGATAAGAAATATAAATAAATATACACTAAAATTTTACGCCTAGCATTTATTAGTATGTGCCCATAACTATGTAGATTTTGATGTTTATACAATATCAATATGTGCTCATCACCTTATAAATTTGATACTAGTAGAGTTTTGAACTTTACTGTTTAATTTTACAACATTAAATGTAATATTTCTAACTCAAAATGGGATTTTGCAATGAAAAATCAGTCATTTAGAAATCAAGATTCCTCGTGGACTGCTTTATGTAGGAATCACTATTTGATATATTTATTTAACATTTAATGTGTACAAGCCAGTTTATTTCCTTGGTTCTCTTTTTTGTTGATTCCTAATGATTTCTACCTCCCCTTAAGTCAATCTCAACTCATCCCATTCGCAGAGATCCATTTCCTAATGTTCCCTATTACTCGTCTCCAATATTTACGGATAGTTTGCAAGAAGGAAATTTAGAGAAACAAATAAATAAATAAACATGTTAATAAATTCTCATTACTTATTGCACCCAAGGCAACATTGTACATTATCAACAAACAATATTTACAGCTGAAAGGAGTTAAGTAGAAAGAAGGCAATACTCACTTTTTATTTATCACATCAAATTCAGCTTGGAGAAGTGCCATGCTCTTTTTGTCGGACCTCATCAATGGCTTCTTCAATTGCTTCTCTACCTTTTCTAAAGCCTCCATCATCATCTGTTCAGCACCTATCTCATCCTTGATGCCACTCCTATTAAGACAATTAACAAAGCTTTATCAAAGCAAATATCATAAGCTCTACATAAGCTCTATCAACATCACAAATAAATAATCAAACCAAATTCTATGAATAAAATCTAAGCTCATGAAATAGATGCATTAATAAGGGAGGATATTTGTGATTAACATGTTTGGGAGTTGAGGCATAGAATGTAAAAAACTTACTAGTCATTGCACCCAAAGTCACTGAATCTCAACACTATAATTATATTGCTTTACACAAATAGATGAAGGGGCTCCAATGTATACAAGGCATCTCTTACACATACTTGACAGGGACCACATAATAGTACTAGATTTATGACAACATTCTTCTTTCAGGTCTTATCTTGCTTTGAGCTAAACCTTATACAAGATTCAACAGTCTCTTGAAGCTGCCCTAACAGGCCTAAATGTGAGCTCTCATTTAAGTTTAAACTCAGTCTTGCAACATAATTTTCTAGACTTTTGTTTATGTTATCAGTCAATCAAGGAATGCTTCATCTTGGTTAAGTTACCAGTATCAGTCCAAACAAAAAAAGTATCAAGACCAATATAGCCTTTGTAAGGCTTGCACTTTGCCTCAGAAACTGACCTTGAAGCCTCTTCAGATTTGGCCATAATTATAATATTCATTATCCACCAATAGAATGAAATTATGTCTCGGTTATTCTCTCAAAAATGGCATCAGATACCCGGATTCTGACTCAGTAAATGGTCTGAAGGATGGATCAGGTAGGCCGAATAGGAGCCTAAGAATACTTCCAAAACAAAAGGCCTCAGACCAATGCAAAAACTAGCGTCAGGAAACCTTGGAACAGAGACTTAAGAAGCGTGTCAATTTTACCCATAGTAAGTGCGAAAGTTTTATTTGACGAACAGCCTCAGAATATTAAACAAGAATGCCACATATTGTTCTGAATTAACCCACAGTGATGGCCTCATAAATCAGAGTACTTAATCATCCATATAAGGCTGAAATCATAAATCATTCTTATTTAATCAGAAGAGTACTTCATTATTGAAATCAGAGTACAAGGCTGAGGCTCTCGGCCTCCTCTAGAGCTTCGATCCTCCACAGAAAACAATGTCACATTCTCTACAGAAACAAGGTATGCCCAGAAGTCATTCTCAAACTTAAGCCTGTTATTGGATAAAAACAAAACCATCCTGGACTTTGACCTTACTTGTTGATCTGAGGTTTTCTGTGCTACACTTTTAATGGTTACTCTTTGACCTCGCTCTAAAATCATGTTGATTTTTTGTGATTTTCTAATCTGATAATTACTTCCATTGGTTTCTTCATCAATTCATCTTATGTCACATACATCATTAAGCAATTATACATAGGAAATCTCAACAGTAAAACAATAATGACAGTAGGATCATGAAGAGACAGCCAAGCACACAAAGAGACAAATTTTCACCTGGCAAACCCAAACTGGAGAGAAAACCCAGCAATCTTTTCTAGGAGAAATTCTTCAGTTTAGAGGCAAATTTACAATCTGATATTCATAAGTCAAATTAGGTCAAATAGACCACAAGATTCCATAAGTCAAATCTTGGTCAGCAACTTGGTCATACTGCACACAATAGATTCAGTCAAAGCCTCAGAGAACTCAGTCAACAGCCTCTAAAATTTGGTGGACTGGCCTCAGAATTTCGGTCAACTGTGCATCAGAAATTCAGTCAACTGGCCTCAGGACTCAGGATTTCGGTCAATTGTGCCTCTAAAATTCAGTCAGCTCAGGTCCAACCAGACTCCGACACACTGCCTCAGAATCTCCTCCTTAACTTGCACATGTGAACAGAAAATCTTAAGATGAAATAATGGTTGAATCGTTCTCCAAGTGATGAGATCGAGTGCCTTTATATAGTGATTGAAGGTGCCCGAATAGGTGTGTCTCTATGGCTGAGCCGACCTAATCTTTTGGGGCTGACTTGAGCATTTTGGAGGTAAATTAAATTCAAATTTAGATAAATTTCTTTCTTTTAATTACTTTCAAGGGCCGAGCTGAATATCGACCATAGCCACCAAAACTCAACACATCCCCCATGCTTCTCACATTTCCAAGACACAAACTCAGTGAAGGACACTTCCTCACATCGCCCTTTTTAAGGAATACATGGACATGCAAAGGAACACATTTTTGAATAAATGGGGAATATTTACCTTTCTTGAAGGACTCATATGCATCTCCCCTCTAAAAGGGAGGCCCATGATCATTCACCCACAGTATTTTCCTCTTAGCCTTGGAAAAAGTAATTTACGGAAGAAAAAACAAACAAATGAAAATTAAAATCCTAAAGAAAAAGAGCATTTACTTTCATGTTTTCATGACTTGTCATTGTTTCTCATACATTTAAATATTTTGGATATTATCATATTTCAAATGGAGTCCACTATGACAGGGAGATCAATGTTTCCTAAAATTCAAGGGGTATCTCCACATGTCCCTTGACTGTGTTTCCCCATTCCCACATCACCGCTTGTAAACTTGGTGGAACAATAAAAATTCCCATAGATGGTCCTTCCTTTCAAACCCTAAGTATGTCATTTCTGCTGACAATTCATGCTCATGGTCCAAACAAATTGCCATATTTTGCATTAGGATTGAAACATAAACATATCTCATGTAGAAATTTGTGATTGCGCAACCAAGGTTCATCCATGCACCCCACACCAAGTTTCATGATCAGGGGCTTCTATCCAACACCCAGGTGTGACATGACACACCCCAATTTCTCAAAGAAGAGAAATCATCTAATCTAGTTGCCCTAGATTTCTCAACATGGTATCAAAACTAAGGTGACTACATCAAGGAAAGGCAGCTTAAAGGAGGATACTCAAGGACCCAAGCACAAGAAGATCACAAGAGCATCAGTCATCAAGGAGGACTAACCCTCTCATCATCTTGAAGAAAGAAATTAAGGAGCATCAAAGGAGACCTCAAAACCCTAGCTCATTCAAAGAAGGGTTTTTCAATTGAAGCATTCTTGGGAATGCTTACACATTGAACAATATTCATCACAAAGAAAAGAAGACCTCAAGGAGCCGACATCCACTCAATCAAAGAAAGACCCTACATTTGAAGCACCTTGGGAAAGCCACCACATTCTACAATATCATCCAAGGAACCAAGAAGTGGCATTGTCATTGTCATAAAGGAATCAAGGTGATCTCCCTCTCTTTGAGTTAAGGATCGCTTTTGAAGGAAGACATCTTCTATCTTCAGCATCATCAAGAAAGACATCAAGTTGAAGATATCACCATCAGGAAGCATCTTCACTTGACAAGTAAGTACCTCTATATTTATGTTTGAATCTGTTATCAAAATGACTTCATTTTGCAGGGAAAGCAACAATTTGGTTGGGTCATCAAATATCCTTGCATGGAGGAAGAGGACAGATTTGATCCTCATAGAAAATGAATTCCTTGAATATGTTAAGGGTTCAATCACTAACCCTCCAAAAGAGGAAGCTCAAGCTCTAGCTAAGTATATGAAAGGGAAGGTAAGGCCTCAAAGGATTCTTACAGAATCCATCAACGATCCCCTCATACCTTATGTTGCAAAATTGGAAACATCAAAAGAAATCTATGAGAAGTTAGTAGAATTGTTCTCTGTTAGCATTGTTGGAGAACTCATATCTCTAAGAACCTTGCTATATAAGATGAAGGTATCAAAAGAAGAAGGAATAGCTTCATATCTCATCGAGTGTCAGAAATACGGGATCAACTACAAGAGTTGGAGGAAATAATGTCTGATAAAGAGATGACCACAGTTGCGCATTGAGCACTACAAGAGGAATGGGGCAACTTTGTTTCAAGCATAGGAAGCTACCCCATTCACTGAACTTTGGTCATTGTGTAAGATTGAAGAAACTGGGTTCAAGGCAAAAAGTGATGTAGGATCAAACGAGCAAGTTCAAGCATTTGCTACCATGGCTAAGAGAAAAGGAAAGTTTGGTCCTCAGAAAAAGAAGATCGATATGCCAAAGATCCAATGCTATGGTTGTTAGGAATATGGGTACTACAAGAGAAATTGTCCTAAACTCAGGAAGGACAACAAGAAAAGAAATGAAGCCCATATCACCAAAGAAGTGGAAGAACCTGAAAGGAAGAAATCAGAGGAAATGAATTATTTCTACTATGACTAAGATAATCACCTTTACCTGGTTCTTTTCTATTTTTGTGGATGATAGCTAGCATGGTAGAAAGCATTGGAAGTATGATAAGATGCATCATATTAATAGATGACATCATATTAAAAGCATATGATTAAAGTAAGAGCTCGTGACATCCCTATGAAATCTTGTAGCAGTCATCATAAAAAGGAAGAAGCTCTTGATAATCGCATTGATAACGTAAATATTCTATATGGTCGAAACAAAGTCATCTAGAATGGTAAAAATAAATCACCATACATCATCATTAGGAAGGAGCATTTGCAGAATGAGGATAATCAAGATCCTTTGTTCGAATCTTCATTAGAAGGTTCAACTCCCTTGGAAGAAGCGTCTCGTTGATCATTTCACCTTGTGTGGAATCCATTATTTAAAAGGATGATGGTATTGTGACAAAGGATTGCAGCATGTCAAGACGATTGAAGTACTCTCAATCAAGGAAAGGAAGTTGTCGAAGGAAGTCGAAATGACCAAAAGAAGAAAAGACGTATGTATGCATTTGATAGTTTAAGTCATGTCATCATATAGTTGCAAACATCATGGGTAAATGCTCTACCTCATAGGCATGATCAAAGAAAAGGAATCTCTTCCTTCGGAAAGATGCACGAAGGCATGGTTCACATACTGACAAGATGAAGTCAACATAATATGTCCTCATATGGAATATGAGGTAGTTGACAAAGATGAAGGAACTACGGATGGAAGTTCTAGGGAAGCATATGTGAAGAAAGGAAGAAGATATCGTGAAAGATGCAACTATAGTCACGTAAGAAGAAGAAATCAACATCCTATGACTAGATGAATTGGCTGTGACATCTTCATAAGGTATGAAGACCCTAATAAGGTATGTAAAGAAATGAGACCCTTGACATTGAAAGTGTTGGAGATGTGTTTTTGCAAGATGTTGATGTTGCAAGAAGCAGATGTCATGATGAAAGGCCATCACAAAATGTAACTTTGATTTGATGTTCATTTTTTATTTTTGAACAACATTTGGTCATGTTGATACAGAGCTACCGAAAGAGAGTTGTAGATGTCACCTACAACTAGTATGCATGTGGTCAGATAGAAGATCCTGAAGGATACATGAAGAGGTTGTTGTACAAAGAAAAGCCATATGTGGACTAGAAGATCACTTTCTAATGAAGAGAAGGATGACATGACTGATATGGCCCGTGAACCAAAGTGATGGATGGTTGATGCCCTACAAATAACTAGAAGATGAAGGGCTTCATAATGATGAAAAATGAAATTCATGACATCGAAAGGAGGTGCTCTACAAGCAGCCTATGGTACCATAATCTCCAACAAAGAATAGACAGTTGTTGTTGGAAACAAGTCCCTAGTTAAGAGGGAGCTTGGACAAGTCCCTAGACAGGAGAGCTTGGGTACATTCCTTTTATAGGAATGGGTATATGTTGGACACCTAATCCTAAAGGGTTAGCGTGGAAGCCGAATGGACAAAGCAGTCCAAGGGACCTTGGGATGTGAATCCCAACGGTCACCATATTGTACTATAAATGTACATCTTTTGTGAATAAAATTGTATTTGCAAGCTTTATCATTTACATTTGTTTCTCCTTAACCATGTCTGTTTAACATGGTATCAGAGCCATGATGTGTGGACTGTTTTCCCTGAGCAGAGCTGTCCTGAATAGCGCGGATCACCTTCACTGCCTGCCTTCTACTCCTTTGTTCCACATCTGAAGGAAACGCCTACTTGCCTGACGCTGCATACCAAACATCTGACTGAAGACTGTCGCTGCCTGCATTGAAAAGCCTGGAATATTTTACGTTGTCCGCCTGGGATCTGCATAAAATTGGTAACGTATGGTTATTGTTATGAATGAATGTTTTAAAAACGCTGTCCGCTGCCTGTATTAAACGCTGTCCGCTCAGATTACAATTATTCTGGCATCTGTTTCTGTCATTATTACAACTGTCTCACTGTAAACCATAACGCCACCCGTATCCATGGATTACTATTGAACGTTTGAAACCTGCGTATGGTCAATACTATAGTTTCTATCGGGTATTGAACAAGGTTTGCACTCATCAGTCTATCTGCATTATGCATTCAATCGACCGCCCATTGAACAGGGTTTGAACTCATCAGGGTTTCGTTGATAGCTTGAACTGAGAAACTTTTATGATTTAGATGCCGTGGTCTCACACTATTTGGATGTCGTGGAGTTACTCCTGCATGGAGTTCGAATGACCCTGGCCTGTAATGGAGACCTCCTTCCACCAGAAACCGAGGAGCTTTTACCAGCTTAAGCAGCGATGTCAACTGCCATCTGATAATAGACATGGCCTACATTTGACGAGTGTTGACACTCCGCATTGAGCGACATTTAATAATCTTTTGGGGCATTATAAAATGATCAACTGTGTCAACTTGTTTTCTGGAGTGTATATTCTGAAGATTTACATATTATTTTGGGGATTGATATATATGATCATCATCATTAGTTGCGCTCAGTTTTCAGATATCCGGAGTGTATTTCTGAATATTTTCATTATAGAATCCTTTACGTACACAATAAACGTTTTGATGTTTCCTACTAAACATGGTTGAGTGTATGGAAGACTCATCACTTACTCACATCAAAGTAATGTTCTTTATGATTAGTATTACACAATGATTATTTATTACCTCTATTTAACGAGAAAAAAAAAAACGATTGTGTTCCAGGAATAAGCTAACTGGAACTGATATATGTATTATCGGAGTTAATGCTCTCGCTTTTTTAACTCGGAAAGTGAGCTTTGTGAGCAAGCACTGATATTCGTGGTATGTGTTGAGTTCTTTCCTTGAAGGCTGTGCCGATGTTCTTTAAAGTTTTTTGACATGTATTTTGACATATATGGATTATGAACCTGTGTGATCCACAACGAGATGGTCAATAGAAGAGAAATCAAAAGAAGAGAAATGATAATGAATGAAGATGACGTGTGTATACCATGTTTACTTTTCCAATACTAAAGTTCATCTCTGAGATTTGAATTGATATCAATAAAGAAGCATCAGAAAAAGAATTCGATAAAGAATATGATAACAATAAGTTGTGGAACATGATCAAGGATACGAGCTCCACCAACGCTATTCCACTTACAAACATTTCTAGAAAGATACTCTCGAAGCTCTCGGAGGTGTTGGGAGTTTTTGAACAGAATTTTCTGCACCATTGATGTTGCTCGGCCCTTTAACTTTAACAAGGGAATCAATCCTTATATATCACTTTGAGTTGATAATTTTTAAAGGAAGGAGGCCAAAACCAAAGTAGTAGAATATACCAAGTTTATACATTGCATTCCCTTTCTAGGCCTGATATTCAATAATTTGGAAATCATCATCTTCCTCACCACGTGACTTCCTTAATGCTTCTTTGTTCTCTTTAGCTCCATCATTGATCCATTGAAACTAAGAATGCTAGCCACTGCTACAAAGGAAAGTTCTGCATAAAGCTCAACAGATTTCTCATACATCTGTTGTTGAAAGTTTCCACCTTCTGCTCAGCAAAATTTCAGAAAGAAATAAGGCAAACACCCTCAATTGGCTACATCGTATTTCCTATTCTACTGCCATTGGCTTATATGCTCAGATTGAAGAATCGAGATAGTATATTGAAGTTGTATTAAAGTTTTTATCTAGTCATGAAGGTAGAAAGTTGAAATTAAAAGCAGCATTTTCTGGAGGAGAGCTCAGTCATTTCCTGCCATTAGAATTATTACGCTTTGATTTTAATAGTGGTGCACTTGTTATGGCTCTAATTGGTGGTGTATTAGAGTTTCTCAAAACTCTGATACAATCTACTGTCGAAGATACAGTTAAAATCAACAAGAACACTCTTTGTGACATTAAAGCATGTCTGCATAATACACAGGAAAAAATAGAGTTTTTGGAGCTTGAATCTCAGCTTCAACGAGAAGAACTACAGCAGTGGAGTCATCTTTCTGAACCTGTTTCTGTTCAGAAAATTGAAACAGACTCCCATAAACAGCAAGTTAATAAAGCAGCAGTTGTACATGCAGATGCAGAAACTAAGTCTGCACTTCCCAAGCCCATCATCAGACCTTGGGAACAGCTTGTCCACAACAAGCACAGAACCGGTCTTGGATATGACAAGGACTTGTCCT
>APFE031511491.1:186688-214746 GCA_000404065.3 Pinus taeda
GTATAAAGGGTAGCAACTGATTCCGGCAATGGTGGAACTGCTCAAAACATGTAATGGTCAAGAGGCTGGCTAATAAAACCACTCATCGTTGCGGTTCCTCAGGAAAGGAAAAACAACCAAGCGAAAGCATATGATCGGCCAAAGAGATGGTGGCAATGGAATAAAACAACCAAGGCTCATCTAGCAGAATTTAGCGGATAGACGACAATCACGAGATCTAAATCGGGTATGGGTTCATTTTTATACAAGTTGAAGCAATGGAGAACTCTGCGTGGATTCGGTTTCATGTTTACACAAGCTTGAAACGAAAAACTATGCTTGCTATAAGTCTGCATGCCCTCAGCATAATGATGCAAATCGAGGTACATGCCCCCCAAGCTTCATTGCATTCAACGAGGTGGATGAAATGAAGGTTCACTTTCGAGATCTTGGAAAGACTCGACTTGGATTTTAAGAGATCTTAATCGAAGACTCGATTTGGAAAGGGAGTTGTTTCATTTTTAATGAGGTTGACATAGTAAAAGAACTATCCTCATAACTCTTGTTTCATTTTTAAACAAGCTTGACACAAGACAAAGAACTATGCTCGATACCCCTTGTTTCATTTTTTAAGGAGGTTGACACGGGAAAAAACTACCCTCGGGACTCCTTGTTTCATTTTTTAACGAGGTTGAGACAAGAACAAACTATCCTCGTTCACCTTGTTTCATTTTTTAACGAGGTCGACACAAGATCAGAACTATCCAGAGATTCTGGGTTCGATCCCCAGCAGGTCACCAATTTGTGATGCAGGAAAGTGTTTCCTCTGCGAACAGAGGTAACCCCTCTAGCCCTAAAGTGGGTCTAGTCACAAACAAGGACAGATCAACAATAGCTTTCCTTAAACAGTCAAAGTCGGAGGCCTACCTCAACCGATGGTTGATGGAGTTCCGTTGCGCTGCTCCAGCTTTCGCTTCCTTCTCCTCAACGAGTGATCAACCTGAAACAATGCAAAAGCGATACAACAAAGCACGTAATCGGAAAACAACAATGAACTATTTACTCACAAAGTCAAGAAGTCATGAGCTATCAAGTAGATTACATACAAGACATAGGAAAACATCATTGATTGCATTAATAATGAGATAAGAGCAAGCTTACAACCAAAGTCTTGACGTCACAAACCTTCTCGGAAGAATCCAGCCAGCATGTTCTTCAAGCATTCACTCTTTGAAGATGGATCTCCCAACATACAAAACCTCTCTCTCACTCATAAGTTTTGCATGAAATCAAGGGCTCTACACAACCTTCCCCAAGCTATCAACACTCTCACACTCATCACACCCACACCAGCTATCTATCAAAGCACTAACAGCACTGCTCAAACCAAGAATTTACCAACTAGCAACTAGCTAATCATATCAAAGGTGAGTGTTTAAATAGGAGAAGGAGCCTCCATGAAAGGTGGAAGAGAAAGCTTATCACCAAGAAAGGTAGCACAATTGACGAAACTGCCATGCCAGAGAAGGAAGGGCGACACAAACTATGCCAACAACCAGGTCTGGAGTCATCCAGAAGGCCCACTGTTGGAATGAATTCGCCCAATCTGGATCATCGCGGGTACATAACTGATCTTTAGCGCTGACATCACTAGTGAGCAATGTAACCTGTCATATCATCGCTAAAGATAACAAGTAGCCCCACGCTGGTGCATGAAATCGGACCATCACGGGAATCAGATCAACGCGGCTGGACTGTTTATGAGCACCCTTCAACGTGTATATTAGTCCATAGTCGTGATGAGGCAGATAATTTAGGAAAAGTGGGTCAATTGGCAGCACAAGAGAGCATTTGTTTAGTACAAGCATGTTTGACTTAGACACATGACGCAGTAGATGGACTGGGAGTGAAGGCAGTGGCAAATTACTGTGTAACAATGATAGTGCACATAAATTTGACAAAATCATCCAAGCATGAATTTAACTTCTTCGCAAGTTCAAAGCAGATAAGCACAAATAAAACTTTACAGATAGCAAGATGACGGAAGGATCCAACAATGGTTAGAGACGCTGAAAACAAACAAACAGATTTATACACAGGATCACAGAAAAAAATCACGCTAAAAATAAACTCTCACACATCTATGCTAATATGTATAAAAACAATAACACTCAGGATCCCTCACATATTCTTGGTGCTCTGATACCATATTAGAAATAGAAAGAAGAGAAAAATTACACACAACACAAATCACTCTCATATTTTAATTGATCACAAAGGCTACATATAAATAGGATACAAATTATTGACTTCGACAAATCTAGATCCTAAAAAAGTGGATCTATGACTGGGACATGACACAGCAACAACTCATACACATGGGAAACAACCACATCTAGAATAACATCTCGGAATACTCACTGCCAACTTGTGATACACATGGAACACATGACATGGAAGCATTACTTCCAACACAGTGATTGTTGGATCTCGTTTAAAATGATTAGTATGAACTGATGCCAACTCAGGAACTTAGTGGCGCAAATGCGGAAAAAGAAAAAGATGGCATTAAAGATGAAGACATTATTGGAAATTCCACTTGCAACTTCCATATGTTGCAATGAGGAAGCCAATTATACACTACATGAGAAGGGAATGACTAGATCTGCAGCTAAAAGAACAGAAGAACCAAAAGGACCAAAGATCAAAACTGCAGCTAGAAGAGCAGCAAGAACTTGTAAAATATATGAAATCTTCACATTAACATTGACAGGCAAACACAAAACTATAAAATTAGTGTAAAATGAGAGATATACTTTCACAAATGTACAAATCAGTGTTGCACGAAATGCCCCCCTCCGGATCAAAAGCCAGATTCATGGCCCACACAGATCCGTGGGTGATCCAGCCCTGGAACTGTGGATCGGGCTAGAAAACAAGGTTCTTGGATCGTCGGAACCATGTTAGACCAATCCGCGGTTCCGAACGTCCAAATTCCGGCTCTAGTATTGGATCCGTTGTAGGCCGGTGCCGACTCCGGGCAAATGTCGAGCAATTCCGATGCCTGCCAGCCAATTCTATAGGCCGAACCCACCCATTTGTTTTTTTTCTTAATTTTTTTTTGCTTAATTATGGTTGGGGTGGGTTTAGCTTGGGTTAGGGAAAAGAATGAGGGGAATAAAACTCATTTTCTCACTCTTGTATTTTTGAAGAGCTTGGAGATGAGAGACTTGAGGAGAGCTTAGAGAAGAGAGACTTGAGGCGAGCTTGGAGGAGTGAAGTAGGAGGAGCTAAGAACAGTGAAGGAGGAGCAGCTTGGCGTAAAGAAGGGCTTCCATCTACAAGAGCTAAAGAGGTAAGTACAAATCCCAAACTCCCTCATTTTTTTGTCATTGTTGTTCGTATTTTTTCTCCTCCCTCTCCTACTCTTTCCCATTCTTTCTTCTTGCTCATTTAATTGCAGTTTGTCCACCACCTATATTAATATTCCAAGATGGTGTTCTTTTGGCTTCTATGTATCATTCCACTTTTGGTTTTCATGATAGCAAGGGGGAGTAGGAATAGAAGGGAAGAAGAATAAGAGGATAATGGTCCCCATATGAATGACCCAATGTATGATGAGGAGGCAGGGGATGAACTTGAAGAGAACACTGAATCACTAGAGGGGAAAGTTGCATCGACATCCTTGTGGAACTATGTGACCAAACTTGAAGGGGGAAAAGGTGGTGGAAGCTACACATTTTTGTGCCCTCATGGTTGTCAAGGAGGAAAACCATACAGTGGTTCATATACCCATGTGAGGAGGCATCTTTGTGGGGTGTTGGACAATGATGAGAAAAACGGTGTCGTGAGGATACAAATTTGCCCAAATGTTTCAACTGAACAAACAAAGACGAAAATACATCCAAATAGAAGAGGTTGCACAACAACAAAAAACTCAGTCTGAATCAAGTGCAACCTCTAGATTTGGTAGCTCATCTCCTCGTGGTACTTATGCAACCTCTGGAAATAGAAGAACAATAGTGGATTTTCTGAATGTTGTTAGGAGAGATGATGTGGATGGAAAGATAGTCTACTTTCTTTGTGCTTGTGGTGTACCATTCAATGTGCTTCGCTCCCCCCATTGGCATGATATGGTTAAGGACATCAATGAAGCCCCAAAAGGATACAAGAGCCCCAACTATGAGACAGCTAGAACAATGTTACTAGAAAGACAAAAAACAATGGTTCAAATAGCTTTGACACATTTTACAAATGAGTGGGTGGGTAGTGGGGTATCCATTGTATCAAATGGGTGAAAAAATATTAGAAATCGACATTTGATAAAAGTTCTTGGTGTTTCTGCTAGTGGTGCAGTATTTATTACATGTCATGACTCCTCCATTAGTGCAACTTCCCAAAACATTGCAAATCTCCTATTGCAATCAATCAAATATGTTGGTCCTAATAATGTGTTTCAAGTGATCACTGATAATGCAGCAAATTGTAAGGCGGCAGGAAAAATTATTGAACGTACTCATCCACACATCTTTTGGTTTGGGTGCATGGTGCACACATTGAACCTGTTGATGCATGATATTGTGAAGCATAAAGAATGTGGATGGATTAATCAACTTTACAAGAGAGGGAAGCAACTCATTAAATTTAGCACAAGGCATACAAGGGTAAACTACTTTTATGGCACTTACTCCAAGTTGAAATAGCTTGAACTTGCAAATACAATATTTGCAAGTTATTGCCTCACTTTTAGGCAGTTAGTGAAGGTGAGACAAGCTTTAACTAATATGGTGACCTCTGAATCATGGGAGGAAATTAAGACTGATAGAGATGGTGCTAATGTAGCCAACGACACCATTCTTGATATGTTCTTTTGGTCACAGATTAAATATGTTTTGCAATCCACCAAACCAATTTATTGCATTATCAAGTTTGCAGATTCAGATTGGCCAATAATGGGGAGGTGTATGAGAAAATGGATAGCATGTTGGGCAAATTAAAGACATTGTCGAGCCTAGATATATCACCTTGTACAATTATATTTGTGCAGAGGTGGAAAAACGATGGGATATGCTAAATGTTCCATTGCATGCCTTAGCATCTGTTCTGACACCTAAATACTATCATCCATCATGGCTTTCATCACCAGCACCTAGGGGGAGCAGGAGAAAACCACACCTAGATCCACAGCTTCTATTTGGTTATATGAAAGCGTTGGATAAATTAGTCCTTGATGAGGAGGCTGCCATGGTACGAAAACAATTAAGCATCTATACACTTAACACTGGTCCATTTGGGAGCATGCAGGAAATTAGAGATTAGGAGAATTTCTCTTCTCAAGTGGTGGAACATGAATGGAGGTGCTACTCCACTTCTACAAATTTTGACATTGTGGGTGCAATCACAGGTGGTAAACACTTCTTCTACAAAGAGGTGCTGGAGCTCTTATTCTTTCATCCACAGTGTTCAAAGGAATAGGTTAAATTTAAACCAGGCAAAGAGCTTGGTTTATGTTCACTACAAACTTGTGATTGTTGTCCCATTACTATGATGATGCAAAAACTAATAAAGACCTTAAGGCTTGGGACAGAAATCTAGAGGAGCCCAATTTGGAGGATGGAGTTTGCAATTAGTGGAGGATGCTCTTATCTAGGATGATGATGATCAAGTTGAGATGCCACCCCCATCCGGTCCCTTGGTTTCCAGGTTCCATGCTCCAACACCAACAACAGGGGCTTCATCTTCATCAGTTCCACAGCCACTGTCACAACTTCCAGAGCCACCATCTTCTTCATCGCCACCACATGGAGGCTCACATCTTGTTCGTGGTGGAAGGAGGAGAGATTAGTAGATATATTCACAATTTACTACTTTTGTCATAGATTAGCCTTGTAGGCTTGTTGTGAATTAGAACCTTTTTGTCTTACTCTTCCTAGCTCAGTGTGTACTTGAGTCTTCGCGGTGGCCAAGTGGACTATTTTGTAAACATTATCATTTGAATTTTTGACATGACTAATGTTGACAATGGCTCACTTGCTAGATAAGTTACTTGAATGTTTGATGATTTTATCTTCTAAATGTTTTATGTTTTAAAATATGCTTAAAAATTTGGTGTATGTTTGTAATTGCTAAAATCTAGATGGTTGATGGTCGAATAATTAATCATTGATGTACAATAGAATCATGGATGCAATATCTATCTTGATTTATGTACAAATATGCATGTTTTCATGTCTTCTACAACTAATTTGGTATTTGGGGTGTTTTTTTTAATATAGATGCAAAAAAATATTTTATATATATATATATATAGTGGACGCTTCATTTCCTACATTTTTAGAAAATGACGCTTCCGAGTCCCTGCTTCGTGCAACGTTGGTGCAAATAGTGCAATATCATAGAAACCAATATCAAGTGTCAACAGTTCCTTTACACTTTTTTGCGCTTGATCATGTCTTAATTTAAGAGTGTGCAAATGTTCATGCAGATCTTGAATTAAGACATGTAATACTGAATTTAGTGGACCAGGTGCCTGCTTAAGAAATCAGATCAGGTATCAAAATTTCAAGGGCATAACCCCAAAGTTTAATCTGCATCTTTTCAGCCCAGGAATTCTATTCCTGCAGATCTTGAAAACACTGGAACCCAGCTTGATGCCTCGTCATTAAAAAATTTAAGAGGACTCATCCAGTGGAGGTGGTTGCTGAGTTGATTGAAAAAAATTCCAGGGAATTTAAAGGGGAACCAAAGAGGAAGAAAGTAAGGGTGCCTGTTATGCCAGCTTTGGATTATGATATCCCTTTTTCAATGGGGCTAGACAAGGCCATCCTAGATGTGGAGCTGATGTTGTCATGTATGTTAAGCCACAATCATTGTCACGACAGATATGCTCCAGGCTATGGATCTAACACCAAGGCGCAATTCACTGCTCTATAAATGATGCTCCACTTAGCAAAATCTTGTAGATTCAACTGCCTTCAGGCGTTAGGGGATTCCCAAATCATCATAGACTGTGCTGTCCACTCGCTGTTATCCTAATTCACAATCTCATTCAAGAGCTGGTATGGTCATCCTCCTCTCATATTATCCGTGAATTAAAGCAGCCAGCAGTCAAACTCTCAAAAGAAACTTTGGAATGTCCCTCATGTTCTTTTGCTGTTATCAGTTCTATGATGAGCAAGAGACCAAGAGCATGGGTCTCATTTTTCAGATGGTGGGGTAAAAGTTTTATCTGTGTTCCTCTGTGGATGGTATGTTTTGAATGGGAGGTGTCTCCCGAGTCTGTATAAACTGACTGGCTTAGGATAATATATTTCAGTGGTTTGTAGGTAGGTTCTGTTTGGAGTGGTAAAGTGAACCAGTCTGAAGCTGCATGGCACTAGTTTTTGAGGAGTTCTTTCGACAGTCTATATGTATAGTCTTTTTTGGAATATAAAGATGTTTTCCAAGGGAGAAAAAAAAACATGATTTTATATGGAGAAAGTCTGAAGAAAAATATGAACTGGAAGTAGAAACAGGAAGTCAGGTGAAAGAGCTACTAAACTAGCAAATAATCACAATGAACAGATTTTCTATGTGGAAATTATGATCGAATTTAAAATATTGTGAAGGGTGAAAGATTTACATACTTTACTCGTATTTCCGACAATTTCTCTAAGTACGACCGAGCATCTGGAATTCCTTCTGTAAAATCACGAATTGTATTGCTGATGCGTTGTGATTCTGAATATAAACCAGCCCTGAAGACAAAAACTGGTCATTTTTATTAAATATTTCTAACAAAATATCGCAATCACATATACCACTAATATAAACAATACAAACTCATAACTTGAAAGAAAAAGAATCTCAAGCTTTAGGCACAGCAAATTTATAATGGTCTAAACATAATGGACTTTTCATGAGTTTCCTGTTCTGTAAAACCAAAACAGTAGCTGAAATAGAATAATCTTACTGAACAACATGAGCTTAAAGAATCTAGTAACAACTATATAGGTCAATGAACATGTCAACATGGAAAGAAATAAGAATCATTCAATTCTCCATATAAAACAAAAATTCAAGACCATAAATACAAGGGCAACTGGCTTAGGCAGAAAATGATGTTTTATTTTAATTCTAGTGATATGATCGGAGAAGAAGGTCAATATGACAAACAGTGTCTTTAGGTGCTCCTTGGATATTTTGAAATTCAGTTCACTATACCAAGATAACTCATTCAGTAGCACCGACAGTGCAACTGCGCAAATACATTTTCGCTTCTGTTTAGCTTAGAATCTGTTAACACATTGGGCCCTTCAAAATGTAGCAAAAAGCCTCATTGGAAGAGATTAACTACAGACAATTTACGATGACAAATGAGATTTCTGAAAGCATCGGAATCAAACCATAGCCATTTTTTAAACTAAAAGGTTTATATAAATCAACTTAGCATATTTTAACAAATTAACTTTGTTAAAGGATGAAATATCTCAAAAATTTACCCAGTGAATATGACTTTCCTGAATTTTATTCTTCCCAAGGAAGAGACCATCAATGAATCACTATAGTTTTCCACAAAATCATCGTGGTTTTACTCAAATTTGTGAAGATTATGTATTGTTCCAACTACAATCTATATTACAGAATGCGTATGTTATCATAAAATGGCTATACTCTAATTTGAAGGTCATGTCTGATGCCAACTACAATCAATATTACACAAAGTTTGTCTGTTATCAACTAAGCATAGAATGGGCAACTATCACGAGGAAGGTGCAGTATAAATCCATCATGTTATCTTGGGAAAAGGCTAGCCTTCCCCTTGTGACACCTGTTCTATGTTGCAGGAACTACCTGACCCCCAGGTGTTTAGACTTTGGATACTTTAAAACACTAAAGAAACATGGAAACTCATACCACACATGGTGAAAGGTTTCACCTGCCAGTTCATGATTTGGAAACACTGGGGAAACACTATTTGGTGTTTCAAGTGCGATTTGCCTCCTAAAGCCCATGTTTCAGCTCACAAAAAGCATGTTTCACCTAGGGAAATGAATATATGAACCCACCAAAGCAACTAAACTTCCTATTAAACCTTTGATAATGCTGCGATGCTTAGGCACTAATTTGAATTTCAATGAAAATTTCATAATTAAAAGAAACTTCAAGAAATTTTATTCTTTCAATCAAGATAGTGTTCAGTATGTATTTATTTGTGAAACTTGAACCTGTTTCCTCATAACATGCAACTCAGCGTTTGTTACACAATGAAATGCAAAGGTATGATCTACAATGCATTCTCGGATAGCATGAAGGTATGATCTACAATGCATTCTCGGATAGCATGAAGGCATGATCTATAGTGTGTTCTGGAATAGCCTGGCCTTCCACAGTCAGCAAAAGAGAGAAACTAAATTGTGTGGGTTGACCCTTTTCTATAATAGCAAAGAGTTATCCCTCTCTAAAGCAGAGGGTTGTCCCTCCTATATCAAGGAAATATACCCAGTATAACAAAGGGAGGGTCATTTTTAATGAAGAAAAGATTAACTATTCCCCTTTTCTCGAAAAACGTACCAAGGAGGTGTTTCCTAGTGTTATTTTCCGAAGCCTAGAAACACAAAGTAAACCCACCTTTTTAGTGTCACTTTATGTGGTTAAAAGTCATGTGACTTTTTAGACACTTTATGAGGTACAAAAAGTACATTGCATTCTATAACATTAAAGTGACTTTATGTTTTGAAAGTGACTTTATGAGAAAAAGGTACATGGTACAAAAGGTAATGAAAGTGACTAGGGAGGCACATTATTGAAAGGGGAGACATAAGAAGCGGTGAATGGAAGATTAGATCTCCGCCCTTGATCAAGGAGAGCTGAGATCTAATCTCAGCCCTTGATGCAGGGATAGGGCTTCTCATCATTATGATGACTAAAAAGGAGGAAAAAAAGCAAAGAGGCAATTCATTCTTCATGTGCAAGTGTTGGAGAAGTGAAGAGGAGAAGAGGAGAAGGCTAAGATAGAACCATTCCTGAAGGAGGGAACAAGTTGCAGAAAGGAGAGCAGGTACGCATTTCAAGGCTGAAAAGTGTCATGCAGACTGAGGCGGCTCAGCTAGTTAAGCAGCCCACAAAACAAGGAGAAATCAGTCTCTTCAGCATGCAAATCAATGAAGATTCAGAGCAGATTTTGACAGGGTGCAGACTGCATTTACTGCTGGTCTGACAGCACAATTTTCAAGGAGTAAGTCAGTCAGACGGGCATGAAAATCAAGGTAAAGCAGAGGCAGAATAGCCAGTCGGCAAGCACGAAATTCAAGGTCTGAATTTCTAGGCAGTGGCATAAAATTCTAGGTGCTGAAAGTCTGGAGAGTAAGACATTCCGAGAGCAGATATTGCTGGACTGTGCACAAATTTCCAGAGAGTGACAAGTTTCTATTAGCTGGGCAGAATTCCAAAAAGGAAGATAAATACCCGTGTATTTAATGCTGTAGAATTCTCTCTGAGATAAAAGCAAATAAAAATCCTCTTCAAGCTGGTTTTTCCTTCAGGGTTTTTTCGAAAGTCGTGTTGACCAAAAATAAGTGTCCAAATTTATTGTGTGTATGCATGTGAAATTTTTTATCAGCTGAAAGTGAAAATGAGTAGTGGTAGCCTTTTAGTGTTTTAATTGCAATTTGTATTCAATTTTAAATATCAGCAATTATCCATGGGATGTGGACACTAAACTTCTTATGCAAAACAAATTCCGGGTGGGCTACAGGACACAAATATTCTACATGGTATCAGAGCACCATAAAACCTATAGACAATAAAGTGCAACCAGCGAGCATAAACCAGCCCATATACCCAGAGATTTGTGGTTGGGAGGGAGGTTGTTTGCTCAGTTTAAGTGTTGAAAAGTTGTGTTGGTTGAGAGGGTTAGATGGCTGCTAGTTTGCGGATGGAGGATAAGTTGAGTGGGGCTGAAAATTTTGGTCGCTGGAAGGAGAGGATAATCTTGCTGCTTGAGTTGTTTTAGTTGTGGGATATTGTAGAAAGTGCAGTAGTTCCACCCACTAATCCTATTCAGTTGGCAGAATTCAACAAGTGAAACGGGAAGGCTAAGAGGATCCTTCTAGATGCAATTAAAGACCACCTTATACCTCATGTGTCAGGGAAGAAGTTTGCCTACGAGAAGTGGGAGTCCCTGATTACACTTTACCAATGCACGAATGAGAATAGGAAGATGGTGTTACACGGAGCGAACTCAATTAAATATTGCAGTTGACAGTTATATATATATATATATATATATATATATATATTATAGATATATTATGAAATATGCAACTGCAATCAAATTCCACTTTAGACAGCTCATATGATGAAGATAACAATTGCAAATACATATAATCAGTAAATGCGGTAGCTCAAACATAACTTTAGAGAAAACAAATAGATTAAACCATGTTAGTTTAATCCAAACAGTGGAAAAAAGGCACCCACATATTTTATGCAATTGCCTTCGTTCAAATTACTACATCAAACCAAAACAAAGAAACTTATGTAAACTTACTTTTCTCTCACAGTCTTCATGACCTGTGCATAGTGAGACACTGCTTTTGGATCATCAGGATCAATGGTGATCTTTTCCTTCCGTAAAATCCCTAAAGCTGTTTCAAATTTTTTCTTCACCTCGAAAAATGCATTCTTCAAGAACTCTTCATGCAATAAATACAACAATCAATATACACCATTAGATTGAAAACATTTTGGGATCAAATCCTATAAAGACAGGATATCAATTAACAAAAGGCTGTTGATTATGTATGAAATCAACTAGCAAATTGGACACGAAAAGCATTTAAATGTCAAAAATCTTTCAACATTTCACTTTCAAAACACTAAAACTAGAGATTTTAACTGAAGAATCCAAAGGGGTTGTGAAAGTTAAATATTTATATTGAAGTTATGAACATGTAAATAAGATCGCTAAAACAAGCACATTGGGTTAGTTCAACTGCTTGTCAGTAGTGTTACTGGGCATTTAGCTAGTTACATCACCATGTGAGCACATGCCTGGCTCGAATCCACTGGGTGAGGCACAATGGTCTATGCTGGTCTATGCTGACAAGTCACTACTAGGGATGCCATCTACAAATGTGGAGAAGCATCCCTTGGTTTTCCCCAAAAAGGTTTCCTTGAAAAAAAGAAAAAAAACAGTTCACATCAACAGTGAAAGGTGGAAATACAGCCATTTGAAATTTTATCTAATAAATTCACAATCATCCCTTGAACTAGCATATCAAAACTGGCATTCATGGATTGAATTCAAAATTAATGGCAAGTGCAATTTAGGAATATTTAGCAACTTTGCAACATTCTGTGTTGAAGGCTTTAAAAGAAAAACAAAATCTCAATGGAAGAAGTTTCTACATGACAGAGAATTGGTCTTTTGAATTCTGTTTTCCAAAAAAATTGAAACTAATTTGATGTTGACGCACTAAATTTCCATCTCCACACAATAGAACTTAGTGACTAAAAATACAAAACTATCACCCTCCTCTCATTCACCAATGCATATCGCATTTTCCCATTTTACTTAATGAGATCAAAAATGCATCAATATAAGGTTCATCATATCTTTATAGCCTTGCCAATGTATAAATACGTAAACATTGAGTTTGAAAAACTAAAATACATAGGCGTTGAGTTTGAAAAACTATCTTTTGCACTCACCTGAATCCCGAAGCAACTAAATGGTACCTCTGTGGTTATAGTAAAACTCCCTGAAAAATATTTATACCTACCTCAAATATCTTCCAAAAACGGGCAAGGATAAATGATTTGTTAATTTTTGGTTAATATGTTCTTTGCTTAGGTCAATTACTTCAATGATCCACATGAGCCCAAGTTCAATTTCATTTCTTTCATTAGCAATCACATAAACCATTATCACATTGACGGTGATTGAAGAAAGAACATAAATAACATATGCAGAAGACAATCCAAGACAAGAGAACACAGGAATTGGCTCAAGCCAGGGAAACACCCCAAGATGGGGAAAACCCTTGATCAACTCTTCTCATTATCAAATATCAAATGTTCAGCAGAGAGAGAGAGTACAATCAAAGTCAAAATTTACTTGCCAATATGATGATCAATACCATTGTCCAAATGACAAAGAAACTGCCCAGACAAATCTTCCATTCTGCCTCCAGACAACAGAGAGACAAATTCTGCCCTAACCAGTGATCAATGCTAGTCAAAACAGCTACAAAATAGTCTCCAAAAGGAGCTCGGTAGAGGGACAATTAGTGTGGCCTCCTTTGCTGATTGTAATGAACCCAAAACAGTCCAATACTGGGCAGTCAAGCCTGGTCAATGTGATGAGGAACGCTGCGGTCAAAGGTCTGCAATTAGAGCTTCTAGACAAAGAGCCCAGATTGGCCAGATCCTGTACTAAAAGCTGTGACCTTCCTTCCTAGTCAAGCTGCTCCAACTGGCTGTTGTCCAGGCTACTTCTAGACCTCTAATACTGCCCCAAGTCCTCTGCAAGCACCTCAGACCTGCGGCTCCCTTGCTGCATGATCTTGGCCATCAAATAAGAGAGTAAAACCTGCAGCCTAGCTAAGTTAGCCTCCAAGTGCTTCAGCCCAAATGAGGAAAAGAGATCCCAAACAAGAGACAAGTAGAATCACCCAAAACTGACCCAAGCTCCACATCTTGCCTCCTCTATTTGGCTGCCTCAAAGATGCATTTTCTATGGAATAATGCATATTAGATGTGTCTAATGAGGTTGGAGGTCACCTCTATTTATATAAAATGGAGAGGGGTTCAACTTGACTAATTAACCCCAAGCTGACCTTGATAAATTACATGTGTGGACTTGCTTTCAAAAATTTATTTTTCCTTATCCAAATTTAGTAATCTTTAGATCGATTTTGGTCCTCTCGAAAAGAGGAATTCAATGCAACAATTATCTCCTTCAAAAGAGTTGCCCAAAGTGGAATTTGGCCCTAGTTGTCAATTCTAACACTCCCTCTCAACTAAGGAGAATTCCAACTGCCAATCTATCCATTATCATGTCATCTTGTCATCATGAACCATCTATGCATCCCATCTCAACTCTGTTGAACAATGATATAGATAATGAAGAAGAATTGATTGAGAGTGAGTCACAACACCTTGCCACTCTCCACTGACAAAAATCAGTACATAACCAAGGTTAGAACCCCAATCGGACTTGATCCCAAATCAAGTTGTTGAACACCATGCATCCTAGACATAGGGAGTATGGCAATACACAATGCATCCATCTGTACTGCTATGGCCCCTATCCTCTTTTCCCAACTCATTAGCCAAATGAGATGTACTCTGAACTACATGGATAGGATGTATGTTGGGGCATCCGCAAGAGAAGGTGAACCACTCACCTTGCCCATATGCCACAGGAGAAGGTGAACAACCCATCCTATGCATATCTCATCAATCGTAGGGGAAGGTGAACCAATCACCCTACAAACATGTCAACCATGATAGGGGAAGGTGAACCACTCACCTTGTATACAGCGTACCTATAAGGGAAGGTGAACCACTCACCCTATGGTCGCATATAGTTTCAAGAAGTACCCCAGGCCCCCACGAGCTCCAAGAGCTCAATGTTCAATCGGGACCCTCAGAGTAGGGTCTTTCCACGACTCCCGGCCTCTCTCTAAAGGAAGTTAAACTTGACCTTACCAAGAGATTTTGAGAGGAAACCTGCACATCCATCCTAAAATGATGGAGCTTGATTGCTCCCCGCTGTACTGTATCTCAAATAAAGTGGTACCTGATTCTAGTATGCTTGGAACAGTCGTGGAACACAGGATTCTCTAAAAAGGTGAATCCTATTATGCAATATACAACGGTGGTTTCCAGCACGTGCACAAATGGCTCACTGAAAAGCATCTTCAACCAAATGGCTTCATAGTAAGCCATACTTGCTGCTTTATACATTCAGCCTCAATGGTGCTCCCAAAGCAACAACATACTTCAGCCTTTGATTCATCCATAAAATAAACGTGGATCCCAGGAGATACATCACCTAGATGTGCTCTTTCCATTCTTCACACTGCCAGCTCAGTCAATCATTGAAAAATCCATGGAATCTTAGACTCCTGGCAGAGTACAACAGACCATATAGATAACTAAGCAGCTATCTAATATTCGAGGTTTAACCATAATTTGAATTAGCAGCTCCTCCATTTTATCAGGCCTGTCTTTCATTTTCACTTTAAAAGGTCAACTCCCTCTCATATTAATAAATGAGAGGATTATCATCTGATGGACAGATATCATCCATGGTTGGATCTTTGACCATGGCTCCCTCTAAATATCGGGAAAGAGACCTGGCCCATCGGATTGTCTGCAACCTGCTACGTTTCCTGTCATTATTCCTTTGATCCATGTGCCAAAGTCATCCATTAAATTAATTGAATCATAATCATATAGTTTCCATGCAGCTTTGGAGATATAACTAATCATCAGAGTTAAACATTAGAGTCATCAAAATATTTTGCCAGGGACTCTATAGCTCCCTCTGAACTTTGAAGTCTTACTTTAGATGGACATCAAACCCTCATCAATTTGACCCTAATCTTTAATATGAAGTTTTATCATACTGTAATTGCATCAGTAAACTTCTTTAATCCAAATCAGAGAGAAAATTATCATCATGGTCCTTCTTCAACGAGGGTGAAGAAATCCTCCCATGATGTCATCCAATGACAGCTACCAATCCATCATACGGAGGTCCTTCTCATCCAGGCATCTGTATCCATGCAACCATTCTTCATAAAATCTAGGCTTTCGAATGATCTGATCACTATCCTTCATGATTACAGGAGTTGTTGCAAAGGTCTGGTCCATGTTTTTTAAAAGAGGAAGCTTCTAAGGTTGCTCATATTGCAACCTTCATCACCATATTCTTTCTTGGCTTCTAAACTTTCAACTGCTTCAAGACTTCCTTCTGATTAGCCTCCAAACAGGGATATCATAGATCTATCCAACTTCTTATAGGACCTACTGATGTAGTCTGCTTCAAATGATTATGTCAGCAACCCTGATTTAGAGTCCTGGCCCTTTTTAGCATTGTTCCAACATCTTCTACCACACTCTAGAATCTAGATAGTCCAGAGAGAACCCAAGCAATGCATACCATGGATCAAATACCGTAGAAAGATTCAGCGTTGGTACAAAAAGAATACGGCAATGGAACTCTTGTTTAAAAACTAATTTCTGCCCTCAAGGTTTCTGATACTTCTAATTGGTTGATGAAGATGAAAACCCTGTGAATACTTGTTGTAAGCCTAGAATCGGTGACACAGTGATCGTTACACAACATTGACTTATTTCTCAAGCCAATGGAGGATCCAAATGTTATCTGCTATATAATCAAGAGAAGTGATCTTTGACATGAAAAAGGTCTGATCATAAAACAATCTTTAGATGTCCACAGATTTGAACACTTTCAGGACTGCTTCTTTCAATGATGCTTCATTACAAAATATCAAATGTTTCCACTACTTGATGCCTGTTGTTTTCCTTGTGACCAAATATTCACTGATGTGAATACCCTTGGTTTATACTATAGATTCTTATTTCAAAAACAATATTGCCACAGTAAATATAAATAATTAAAAAAATAAATAAATAAAATAAAATCTCCACAGGTCGGCTGAATTGATATAAGTATATCAGACCGTGTATATATATGTGGGATGAAGTCATGTTTCATATATCACAGAGACTCATACTATCCCCACAAGTCAGTGAATATTCTTATCACTGTAGGATAATCCTTTTATGCTACTGTCCAAGACTGAGAGCAAGGTTATGGAACTTTATTTATGGGATGATAAGCCTAATGATCCATCATCCTAGGTCTCATTTATGCATAGGAGTCTCGGCTCCTGTTTCTTTATGATAGAGACTAAAACTAAATTCTTTTGAAATGTAATTGAGCTGGCCTTTTTCTTTTCTAGCTTTTATTTCAATGTTTAGAATTTTGAAGAGTAGCTCAGACCTCATGGCCACGTGTGTAGAAGATCATGAACAGATGAAGGGTATGGGTTTCGCTTGATCTCATGCTCAAAATGGATTTAGGACTAATTATTAACACAAATGTAGATTCAACATTTTGATTCTTTTGGAGACTGTCCTTTACGGGCTATCCATGTGATACTTATTTATAGAACAATGCCATAAAATTTTGGACCATGAACAGAAGATTTGCTTCCCTTCTAGATATGGTTGCCAATAGGAAGGCCTTGAATGCCTTGCAACACTAGAACAGTCCCCTCAAAACTTCAATAAAGTCACTGATAAAAAATGTACATACCAGAGTTGAATTCGATGAAAGATGCAGATCTGGAGGTTTCTCTTTTAAGCTTCACTTATGCCTTTGCTTAGCTACACTTAGACTGTTGCCTTTGATGCAGAGATTAGGGCTAAATAATGATGCCCAAAACCTTTGGTCTGTTCAGTGAGAAGAGGATTGTTAAATTTGCCTTTCAATGCTTGCAAATTTACTTAAGTGACCACCTTTTTCTCTGAAACTTAAAGAAACGACAGCTCTGAATCCCCTACAATGGCTACTGCAATGTGATCAACAAACCTCTTTTCTTGCCAAGCCTTGCTTTGCTCCTTCCATTGCTGAACTTGGCCTTGCTAACCCGCATATTCTCTAAGAGAAGGAGCCCTGAAACAGTCAAGGTTACCTACAGGTCTCGACTTCTGTTACAAAGACAGATAGAAATCTCGGCCTTTCTCTACCTTAGATCAGAGGTCTTAAACTCAGCATCCTTATAGCTGAAGATTACACAAAACTTTAGCAACCTTTCATCTAAACCTGTGCCAAATTCAATACTCAAAAAAAGATATAAATCCATCCTTTCTTCTGCTTCTAATCAATTCGGCAATCTGAGGTGTGTGAAGTCTTTCTTGAGGAAGATTTTGCACTTATTGAATATGCCAAATGTGCACTCATAGACCACTTCATGTTGCCTTACTTTCAGACTTTCAGAGAGAGGGGATCATGGAGACTTGTCAACAAAATTTCTTAGTGATTGCTTTTTTTACTCTTGGTTGGGCTTGTCCTCACCTAAGCTCTGACCCCATGTTAATTTTTGGTCAACATGTTCTTTGCTTAGGTCAATTACTTCAATGATCCACATGAGCCCAAGTTCAATTTCATTTCTTTCATTAACAATCAAGTAAATCATTATCACATTGACAGTAATTGAAGAAAGAACATAAATATCACATGTAGAAGACAAACCAAGACAAGAGAACACAAGATTTGGCTCAAGCCATGGAAAAAACCCAAGATAGGGAAAATCCTTGATCAATTCTTCAAAATATCAAATATCAAATGTTAAACAGAGAGAGAGAGAGTACAACACCAGCCTAGATCCATCTTAACTCCGGATCTATCAAGCGCCGAGAGGGATCAAATCTATCGAGGTGTAAACCTCTTTTTTGAGTGCAAAACTTGAGGAAAGGTTTGCACCTCAAGTGATTTGATCCATCTCGGCACTTGATAGATCCAGAGTTAAGATGGATCTAGGCTTGTTTCAGTCGTGTGGGGCCAAAGAAAATCTAATGAACATATGATTAATTTTATGAATAATTTTAAATTTGCTTAGTTACCTCAGTTTGTTGAGATGATAAATATTGTTAATAACTTTAATGATGAAAATGATGAAATGAAAATTTTTAATGTAAAGTGACAATATAATAGTGTTGAAAGATAGAAATGTCAATAATAAGAATATAGTCAATTACAAATAATCTTCATTGTGATTAATCTCAAACTATTTTCTTCTACTATTCTTATTGTCACCCTTGTTACTTTTGTCAAGTTTTCATATCGATTATATGAAAAGGACAGGTTAAATTGTAAACCATTTAAATCTTTAGCTCGAGCTATTGTAATAAACATCATACCTTGTCTCTCTCTCTCTCCAATATTAATAGGTTGAATTACTATAACACAAAAATCAATGTATATTGTCAATATTTTTGTATGCTTACACTGAAATCAATGCACAATGTTACTCCAACCACTTTAAAATTAACATATACATCAAATCAAAAATCAACATCTACACTGAAATCGATGCATCTAATGCAAGCAATCAAATAAGATTAGAAAACATCATTTACACTAAAATCAATGCATCTAATGCAAGCAATCAAATAGGATTAGAAATCATCATTTACACTCAAATCAATGCATCTAGTGCAAGCAATCAAATAGGATTAGCAATCACCATCTACAATAAAATCAATGCATCTAGTGCAAGAAATCTTCTTCCCTCTCTCCCCCCTCCATCTATATCTATATCTGCCTCCATCTCTCCTCCTTTGTCTCTCTATCTCACCCCCCAAACACACATGCTCTCTCACTCCATAATGAATCTCTCTGTCCCTCCCTACCTCTCTCAATCTCTCTCTTCTTCACTCTCTTCACTTTCCATCTATATATCTATCTCCCTTTGTCTCTCTATATCACCCCCAATCTATCTATCTATCTCTCTCTCTCTCTCTCTCTCTTCTATCTCAACATCTACATTGAAATCAATGCATCTAGTGCTAGCAATCAAATTAGATTAGAAGACACCATATACACTGAAATCAATGCATCTAGTGCAAGCAATCAAATAAGATTAGAAATCACCATCTACACTGAAATCAATGCATCTAGTGCAAGAAATCTTCTTCCCTCTCTCCCCCCTCCATATATATCTATATCTCCCTCCATCTCTCCTTCTTTGTCTCTCTATATCACCCCCCCAAACACACATGCTCTCTCACTGCATATCTATCAATCTCTCTATCCCTCCCTCCCTCTCTCCATCTCTCTCTTCTTCCCTCTCTTCACTTTCCATCTATATCTCTATCTCCCTTTGTCTCTCTATATCACCCCCAAAACATACATATATCTCCATCTCTCCCTTGTCACTCCCTCTCTCTATCCACTTCTCACACTATGTCTTTATTCTTCACTCCCTCTCTCTCTCCACTTCTCACACTATGTCTTTCCTCTTCCCTCCCTCTATCCCCCTCCAACTCCATCTCTCTATCCCTCCCTCTCTCCTCCTATCTCTCAAGTCCTCTCCCTCATCCTTCCTCTCTCTCCTACCTCCCTCTCTCTTCCCCCATCTCTATCTCTCTCTCTATATGCTCTCAAACCCTCTCACTATATCGCTCCCTCTCTCCTTATCTCTCTCCCCCCTCCATCTTTGTGTCTCCCTATCCATCTATTACCCTTCTCTACCTCTCACTCCTCTCCCTCTCTCTCTCTTCATTCCTCCTCTCCCCTCTCCTTCAATTTATCTCCATCTCTCCCTTTTGACTCCCCATATCTCTTCACCTCTATCACTCTGTCTTTGTCCTTCCCTCCCATATATATCTAGAGTTAATATATATCATGATATATTAATATTTATTATAATATAACAATTTAGTAGTGTATTAATCCAAGTTATTAAATAATAAAATTAATATATATATATGAATTGAATTAGATTTAATAAACATAATATAATCTTTAATATTATATTAATATAATCTTTTAATATTAATATTAATATTAGGGTTATAATTTTTTTTTGCATGGTATTAATAATAATTTGGCCCATGGTATTTGGCCCATAGGCTTCACCTAAATAAAACCTCTTTTTCGAGTGTTGCTAAGTATAAAGAGGTTTATGAAGTAAATATAAAAAGAGGTTTTATTTGTTTACCATACCTCTGATTTATTTATATTTTTATTTATTTATCATATCTCTTTTATTTACCATGGTATTTGGCCCATAGGCTTGGTATATGATTATATGTTGATTTCTAATCCTATTTGATATATTTTTATTTATTTACCATACCCTTTTTTACCTCTTTGATATTTATTTATTTACCATCTCTTCTATAAATATGGTATTTGGCCCATGGTACTAATAATTATTTGCCCATAATTTTTTCGAGCTACTGCGCGCGTTGCGCCTCCCCTAGGTTTTCCTACTGCGCAATAGTCTGAGCCTTCGACCTCCTTCCATGGCCCCTCCAGAAGCTCCACCGGAGGGGGTCAATCCATAACAAGCATTCTCTAATTTAGTTAATCTGCCCCCACAGCGCCCCCGTCCAGCAGTCTCAAAATTCGTCAAGAAGCTGGATGTTTTGCAAGAAGTTAACTTGCCTCCAGCCCTACCACGCATGGTTGCTCTGTCTCTGGCAGAAAAAGGTCTCATTGGTCAATTCACAGGCCTCTGGCCATCTCCAAAATCTATTCAAAGATGGGTTGAAAGGAACTGGTCCGACAAAATTCAAGGGAAAATATCTATTAGATTCTACGGGAAAGGGTACTTCACCTTTCACTTTGAATCCAAAGAAGATAAGGACCTAATATTCAGAAACGGGCCCTATTTCATGGATTCCAGGGGCCTGTATCTCAATAAATGGGCCCCAAACTTTGATTCTGAGCTAGATGTCCCCAGTGTTGTTCCGGTTTGGGTCCGGCTCCCTCATCTCCTTCTCCATTGCTGAGGGGATGAATCGGTTCGTGCCATTAGGAACGCAGTCGGCAAATATATTGATTGCAGTGAACCAAAAGAAAACATGCAAGCCTGTGCGCGAATCTGTGTTGAAGTAGACCTTGGCAAAGGCCTTCTTGAAGCCATCAAGCTCAAAGTGGACGACTAGAGCCATATTCAGTAGCTGGATTAGGAGCAGATCCCATTCAAATGCAAAGTATGTCACGAATATGGCCACTTCGCCAATAGATGTACTAAGCTTATTGATGTAGAGAATGGTCCACAAGAGGAGCAATGGGAAATGGTAAAAAAAAAAAAGAAATCGACCTCTTCAGCTAAAGCTCCCCCTGAAGCTCGCCCTTTGGTCTCTATTGCAGGTCATCCGACCCCTTCCTCTCCTGCTTCTTCTAAACCCCCCCCCCCTCTCCCTTCCTCCGCCCTTCCCTTCATCCAACCCCTTCTCTATTTTATCCCCCCCTGAAAGCCATCTCCAAGATCCCCCTCTCCCTGAAAGCCATCCCCAGGACACCATTGAATCTTCTTTGCCCCTGATCATCTCCTCTCAGCCCTCTCTTGATCCTCACCTCAATAGAATTACCAGGAGCTCTTACAAAGATCACAGAGGCACCAATGAACCATTTAAGAAATTTGGTCCGAGTAGGAAAACTGCCAAGCAACATCGAGATGAGAATGCACAGAAAGACATAGCAATGGGAACTCAAACACCCATAGAAACTTACATTCTGGGGCAGTATGACAAAGAAACAGCTAATAAGGACCAAGGGGGGCGAGCACCTCCCCGTACCCCGCATGTTCAATGATGAAAGTCATGTCTTGGAACAGTAGGGGACTAGGGCACCCCTCCAAGGTAGCAACCCTAAGAGATCTTATTCACTGTGAGAAACCAGGAATTATTCTGTTGCAAGAAACGAAGCAAGCCCTGCAGGAAATGAGTGGAATTATCGAACAGCAGAGGCAGTATAAAGGCAGCATCAGTGAAGCAAGAGGAGCCTCAAGAGGAATAGGAACAATCTGGAATCAAAGCATATGGAGCCACAATTCGAAAATTGTCAACCAACATAGGATCAAAACAGTCTTGGAAAATAAAGTAGCTAAGCAAATTATAATCACCTACAACATCTACGTGCCTAATAATTTCAGAGACAAGGAGTGTTGTTGGCATGATCTAAAAGCCAGCATAGATGCAGAAGAAAATTCTAACATCATTTTGGGAGGCGACTTCAACCTTATTCTTCGTGCCAATGAAAAAAGAGGAGGTAGTTTCACCCCTAATCCATATAGAACTCATTTAGAAAATATCATGCAGGATCATGATCTTATGGATATTGCTCCAAAAAATCGAAGATATACATGGAATAACCGCAGGATGGGCATAGGTAATATTATGGAAAGGTTGGACAGAGTTTTAATCAATGTCTCGTTTCTTTCTACTTTTTTTGTTGGATATGCCAGCATCCTGACGTGTTTAGCCTCTGATCATTACCCTGTAACGCTCACGCTAGAAACCCATAGCTCTCTCGGGCCCATTCCTTTCAGGTACAGTTCCCTCTGGAACTGCATTCCAGCAGTCGCAGAGATAGTCCACAACTCTTGGAACCAGCACGTTGAAGGGTCCCTCGATTTCATTTGGGAAACCAAATTAAGAAAAACAAAACAGGCTATAAAAGAATGGGCTAAAGTCAGTTATAAAGAACCCGAGAAGGTAAAAAAGGAGATTAAGAATAACCTTGACTGTATCCAAAGATCAATAGAGCAGCACGGCCTCTCTCAAGAGAACAAACAGCAGGAAAGCGACCTCTATTTACAATTGTGTCGAGCAAATAGAGGAGGAATTAAAATAGAGGCTAAAATCGAGGCAACTTTGGTTGCAAGGGGGAGACAAGAACTCAGCGTTTTTTCACAAGCAAACTACAGCTCGAAAAATAAGGATCAATGTAAGTTCCATTCTAGATGCCGAGGGTAATCGACAAAGCACATAGGATGCTATTCGAAGGGTTGCTACAGAACATTATCGAGATCTCCTTACTGAAACAAAAGAAGCAGAGGACTACACAGAGCTGCTACAACATCTTCCTACAGGGATAAGTAAGGAAATGAATGATAGTCTAAATAAGGAGATTGATGAGGAGGAAATCAAAAGATCGATCTAGACACTCCAGCCTGATAAAGCTCCAGGTCTAGATGGCTTCCCCATTTGTTTGTATCGAGCATTTTGGGGAGTCATAAAAAAAGATTTGATAAAAATGCTCAAATGGATCCAACGAAAGGGTAAAATATGGGGATACACCAATGCTACTCATTTAGCACTCATCCCCAAAGAAAATCGCCCCTCTTTATTTGCTCGATTCCGGCCCATCTCACTCTGTAAATCCTCCTATAAAATCCTGACCAAAGTCATTGCTTCTCGCCTTAAACCTTTTCTCCCTTTTCTCATCTCTGAAAATCGAGAGGGGGTTCCTGGCCAATAGACAAATAACTGATTCCATTCTCCTTGTACAAGAAGCCATTCACTTGAGTCAATCAAAAATGAGAAAGGGTTTATCCTCAAACTTGATCTGGCCAATGCATTTGACAGAGTAAGACACTCCCTCTTGGTCGTTCTGAAGAAGATGGGATTTGATGCAGGCTTTCTAAACCTCATCAAAGCTTGCATTTCCGGGCCCTAGATCTCCCCTCTTGTTAATGGCAAACCAGGAGAAGCTTTCCAATCCTCCCGTGGTCTAAGACAAGGTTGCCCTCTTTCACCTTATCTTTTTATTTTGATGGTTGAATCCTTTAGCAAAGCACTGGACTACAATCAGCGGGTTGGCCTCATCACAGGCATAAAATTTGGGAATGGAGTCAAGAATATAAATCACTCACAATTTGCCGATGACACTTTATTAATTGGAGGGGCATCCATCACAATAGCCAGGCGCTTCAAGTCTCGAATATAAATCACTCACAATTTGCCGATGACACTTTATTAATTGGAGGGGCATCCATCACAATAGCCAAGCGCTTCAAGTCTCTCCTAGATATATACATAAGATACTCTGGTGGTTTGGTTAATCAGCCGAAACGCTGCATTTATGGTTGGAATACAGCAGCACAGGTTCTTCACAATATTTCCAACACTTTTGGAGTCTCATGCAATTATGATTGGACTCATTTTTCTTATTTGGGCATGCCTGTAAGTGCAAGTCCCTTGAGGGCAGAAGTCTGGGACACCATAATAGACAAGATGAAAAGAAAAGTGCAGTAGTGGGGCTCCATTTGGCTCAACCCAGTTGGTCGCCTCATCCTTCTTAAGTCAGGTATCTCTTCTCTGCCTCTATATCAATTCTCTCTTCTTCAAGCTCCAGCCTCCTTTCACTATAAAATGGAAGTCATCCTCTGCCAATTCCTGTAGCAAGGAGGGAAAAATGACAAAAGGAAATTCAATTTGATTAATTGGAAGCAGGTAATTCAGCCCCAAGACTGTGGAGGTCTTGGAATCAGATCCCCCAAATTTCTCAACTTAGCTTTTGGAGGCAAAATTGTATGGAGATTCATAACTGGCCTTCCTGCCTGGTGGAAAAGGGTGCTGGAAAAGGTGATCAAGATGTCCCCAACAGAGATTCTTCCAAAATTTGGCGCTTATGCAAAAGAGCAATTCCTCTAAGTGCTCAGAACACTTCAAACATCAACATTGGAGCTGACAAAATCATGGGTCAGCAACCAATAAACAGTCAAGTTGGAGTCAATCCTATTCTCTCTTTTTTTGAAAGAGTAGGCATACATCATCTAGATCAGATCTCCCAGTGGGATCCCTATTCCCATCTATGGTCTGGTTGGTCCTTCCTAGCCATACCCAATGACCTCAATGCAAGCCTTTCTGCCCTTCAATCTCATCTGCATAGTATAGCCCCTTTCAAAAAGAATGATTTAGATGGACTTCGCTGGGATCCATCTGGATCTATTTACACCATCCAAGCTGCCCACCAGTACATCTACAGCAGTAACTATCCCATGCCAATCTGGAATCACTGGAAGGCGGTTTGGAAATCTGAGGCCCTTCCAAAAATCAAATTTTTCCTTTGGACTCTTCTTAAACGAAAAATCCTTACGGCTGAAAATTTGCAGAAGCATGGCGTCAATGGCCCTTCTCGCTGTCCCAACTTTCAAGTTACCGAGGAATCCATTCAACATCTCTTTATTGGTTGTCCCTTTGCTATCAACTGTTGGAGAAACTTATCCCATAACAATCATATTCCGTGGAACAATCAGGATACTATAGGAGAAATTCTTCATAAATGGAAAAAGAATTATCCCTGACAACAAAGAAAGATTAACATAGTGAAGAGAGTCTGGGATACCCTTCCCTACACTATGTTATGGAACATTTGGTTGGCTCGAAGTCGCAAAGTTTTCAAGGACAAAGACTCGACCATCAGAAATCTTTGCAACAAGGCAAGGGGTCTCGCCCTCGAAACTATAGCAGCTAAGAACCAAAGAAACATAGACATCACTGAACTCAGCGTTGAAGAGCGAAGTTTCATTGGTTACTTGTTGGATAAAAACAACAGTAATCAGAATGGAAACATTGCTAGTAACAGACACAGTAATGTTCCTCTAACTGGAAAATTAGATTAAAGGAAGAAGAGTTTGCAGTATGGATTAAACATTGCAACAGACATTATCTTTTTTTTTTTTTATGGGGCTTCAAAGTGGAATCCCGGAGTTGCAGGAGCAGGAGGAGTTATTTTTAATGCCAATGGGGACAGCATTCTATCTTATGAATGGGGACTTGGCCACATTTCCAACAACAGGGCAAAAGCCTTGGCCCTTTACCAGGGACTCATACAGCTCAAGAAACTTGGTATAAACTCAACCCTGATTTTTGGAGACTCAGCGGTTGTTATCAGTTTAATGGTTCAGAACATGGAATCCTCCAACGCTCTTCTTCAACAGACCATTAGTCGATGCCAAATTCTAGGACAAACTATGATAGATCTGCACTTTCATCATATACTGCACTCCCTCAACAAACACGCTGACAACCAAGCCAACAAAGCATGTGCCAGGCCATTGGGCAGCCTATTTTGCAACGGCGTAGAGACTCTACACTATTTACCATGACAAAGATCCTTTATGTCTTCAATCAGTTTTTCAGTAAATCTGAGGTCCATGATATGTTGGAATGGTCAAAGATCCATCAAATCCTCTTCGTGACTAAGATCTGCATTGGGATCTGGCACTCACTCGAAAATCTCAATCACTCGCTCTTTGTCTATCGATTGGTCGTCCTTCCTCCCATCAGCCATCCCTCCCCTGCTCCACCGAATCGCCTCCTTGATCTTCCCTGTCCCTCCTCTGTTCTCCCCTCATGTCCACTGACTGGCCTCCTGCGCTCCTCCTCTTCTTTATATGTCCCCACTTTTTCCCCATCTCTCACCCATCCATTTTCCTTTACTGGTTTTTTGAATTCCTGGTCTGCTCTCCCATCCTTGTGGTATCTGCGGCCCTCGCTTCTTTCTTTCGATTCAATTACTCGTCAATCTCTGGAACCTCTAGACTCTATTTTCTTAGTGATCTTTCTTTCTGGCAGCAACTCCCGTTCAAGCCATCAACTGCAGCGCCTCAAGTCCGTTCCCTGGTTCACTCAGTTATTTCAGGCTCAATCTTTTTCTGCACCTATGGTGAGGAGCGAGGATTGCCTCCATTGCGCCGATCTTCAAGCAGAGTTAGAGCAGTTAAGAGCCTAGCAAAGGATCTTGGATAGCAAGATTGACAGCCACCAGGAGATCATGGAAGCAAAGATTGATAGCCAAAGCCGGCTTATTAAGGAAAAATACGAAGCTGACATAAATTTATTTCTGCATAGAATCTCTTAATTGCATGAGCAGTTCAGACATTTATCCAACAAATGTGCTCATGCTGAAGAATCCATAGAAATACTAAAATATATGATGTATAAGAAAAATGCAATGCCGACAAGCTCTTCAAGCATCAAGCACGCTGGAGAAGAAGATAAGCCTGAAGAATCTATAGGGAAGCATATCAACCACATCAATATAGATTGACAATGTTTTGCAAATGTTGTTTTTTAGTGTTTCAGTTTGTTAGGATTTATCTCTACTCAGTCTTTACTTCAAAGCCTAAAAGGCAGGGGCAAGGAGGATTTTGCTATTGTACCTCCTACTTTCCAAGCATTTCATGGCAACTCTTTATGTACCTCAGGGGAACAGCCTTCTCTTCTTTTTTTTGAAATATAATACAGCAACCGACAATGTTAAAAAAAAAATTATTTGCCCATGGTTTTTGGCCCATAGACTTCACCTAAATAAAACATCTTTTTTGAGTTTTCGTAAATATAAAGAGGTTTATGGATTAAATATAAGAAAAAAATTATTTATTTATTTACCATACCTATAGTTTATTTATATCTTTATTTATTTACCATACCTCTAGAGTAAATACAAAAAAAAATGTTTTATTTATTTACCATACCTCTCGTTTATTTATATTTTTATTTATTTACCATACCTCTTTTTTGAGTGTTCGTAAAGA
>APFE031511491.1:215133-227089 GCA_000404065.3 Pinus taeda
TTAAACATTACATATACATTTACGTTTATGTTTACGTTTTTACGTGAGATCTACCCATACTAGGTTGTAGAGCGCCTCTTGGCACAATCAAAGTCAAAATTGACTAGCCAATATGATGATCAATACCACTGTCCAAACAACAAAGAAGTTGCCCAAACAAATCTTCCATTCTGCCTCCAAACAACATCAAACAAATTCTACCCTAACCAGTGATCAATGGTAGTCAAAGAAGCTACAAAATAGCCTCCAAAGGGAGCTCAATCCAGGGACAATTAGTGTGGCCTCCTTTGCTTATTGTAATGAACCCAAAACAGTCCAATACTAGGCAGTCAAGCCTGGTCAATGTGATGAAGAACTCTGCAGTCAAAGGTCTGCAATTAGGGCTTGTGGACAAAGAGCCCAGATTGCCCAGATCATGTGCTAAAAGTTGCCTTCCTTCCTAGACAAGTTGCTCCAACTAGTTTTTGTCTAGCCTTCTTCTAGACCTCTAATACTGCCCCAAGTCCGTCTCTGTAAGCACCTCAGAGTTGCAGCTCGCTGCTGCATGATCTTGGCCATCAAATAAGAGAGTAAAGGCCTGCGGCCTAGATGAATTAGCCCCCAAGTGTTGCGTCCCAACCGAGGAAATGTAATCCCACACAAAACAGTGCCAACACAACTTTTGAATTGCCCTGAAGCCTGCTGTTGCCTATCTGAAGCTTCTTGGCCCTGCAAGAGACAAGTAGAATCACCCAAAACAGACTCAAGCTCCACATCTTGCCTCCTTCTCTACTTGGCTGCCTCAAAGATGCATTTTCTATGGAATAATGCATATTGGATGTGTTTAATGAGGTTGGTCACCTCTATTTATATAGAATGTAGAGCAGTTCAACTTGACTAATTAACCCCAAGCTGACCTCGATAAACTACACATATGGGCTTGCTTTCAAAAATATATTTTTCCTTTTCTAAATTTAGTGATCTTTAGGTCAATTTTGGTCCTCTCAAAAAGAGGAATTCAATGCCACAATTATCTTCTTCAATAGAGTTGCCCAAAGTGGAATTTGGCCCTAGTTGTCAATTTTAACATGATATCAAAAAATAGAATAAACAAGAATACAACCAAAGAATTCAAAGAAAGTAATTGGACCTCTGTTTACTACAACAGAAAAAACTTGGGGACCCGAAATAGAGAAACTTACAACAGTATTTCTCTCCATCTTGTATGGTTATTGCAAACGAAAACTCGGAGTCATTAAGCATGTTTATTGTTCTCTCTAAAAACAAAGTTGGAAGTTTGATGAAAAAATTGGTAGATGGCACAACACTCATCTTGGATGTAAATAAAATATTGAGTTTAAAAATAGAAATGGAATTAAATACTGCTATTTGAGAAACCTCAAAAGTATGGAATGAGTAAAAAGGTATCATCATGGGAGAATAGGGAGGCTTTCAAAAGTTTCCCTTCCATCACTAACTAAATCATGCTTTGGGGAAATAAAATTGAGGAAGAATAGGAATGCAACAAGCATTTCTATGCATTCTCAAACAAAGAGTTGCCCTAATTATTCTCAAGTTTTCAAATTCGTTAATCCTAGTTGCATCAGTTGATCAAAGTCAGTTAACTAACTATGATGACCAAATAGAGGCATATAATATGGTTTGATTCATATTTTTCAACACCATCCCAGACCAAAATCGAAACCAATCAAACCAACAAGTTAAACTGGGCACTGTATTGAACTGGCCAGGTGATTGGACCAATGGGCCAATTTGTATCAATTTGGTACCTTACTAGTACAAACCAACCCTAACTGACCAATTTTGACCCTAACCAATCAGTCAGATCTCACACACCCAGGGGGAGTCCAAGGCTCGTGAAGGCAATTTTGGGGTGGTTTTGGAGGAAACCATGGGCTATTTCCCTCCTAAAATAGCCTCCCTTGGCTATAAAACCAACCCTCCCCCTCATAAACTTAACTCAACCCTAGAAATGTTGGTAATTAACGGTAATGTTAAATTTTAAAAGTAAAAGCATAAAAAGAAAAGATAAAGGAAATGTCAACTTAAATTTTTAACATTACCATTAATTGTTTTAATGTGTTTGAGAATGCTCAAAGGGGTTGGATCCAATGGTGGAAGGCAAAGATTTTTTCACCGTTGGGCAATGTTCAATTCCCGTGAGGGCCTTCACCTGAAGCCATGGGGTCACCCTTGCAGTAGTGGTAGAACGTGTGATAGCTCTGATACCATTGTAATGTCCCAAGCTATATTTTACATTAATCATACAACTATAATAACCTTTTTGGGAAATTTCCCCTTAGGGCACAAATCTTAGCTAGGGTTTCAATGAATACATGAAAGAACAGTACTCCATTGCAGCATGACAATAATCATTTATTCTATGAAATAGCAGTGTTCTTGAATATACAGTAGTACAAATAAAGGGTTCAGCAGCCAGTTGGTTTCCTAGAAACTATTTGTTAATCTAATGCTGATTCAACAGACTTACAATGTTACAACAAAGTTTACTTACCTATAGAGATCTATCTCAATCTTGTTGCCCTAACCACACTAACTGCTTTTGGTGGATGTTCCCACTGTTGACAACACTGACTTCCTCAGCATCCAATCTGCAGGTATCCCCTCAATTTTACAACTCTCCCATTGTGCCCTTTTATGCCACTGCAGCCTCAAAAATCAGTTGCTACAAGGCACAATTATTTCCTATCCCAAGCAGACTTGTAGGGTCACCCACGGCCTTATATGCTCCCTCTGCTGACCCAAAATAAACTTGCTACTATACAGGGCGTGGTTCCAACCTCCTAGAGCAAAAGTACTTGCTGTCACAGAAGAATTTTGTAGAGAGCTTGCTGCCCCACCCTCACAGGTAGTTCGTTGTCACAGGTATGGAGCTAGAGATAGATGTTGCTTCAGATAACGTCCCAGACTTGGTTTTTCCATCAAGATAATGCCTCTACCTCTGATAATGCCCTAGGGCTTGGCCACTACCTCAGATATTCTCTCAGAATAGGATCATTGCCCAGATAATGCTTCTGCCTGCGAGAATTGCCTAGGGGGTTGGCCATTGCCTCAGAACTGACTCGCTTCCACAGTGCCACCTTAGAAATGAATCTGTTGTTCAGTGAATGCCTCGAAACCTTGCTGCCACAGAATTAAGCCTTAGAAATGATGTCAACAGATTAAAGAGAGGTGGATTGACTAGAGTGGAATCTTTCACCGCATAAACCAATCAAAGAAAAGGGGTCTTAAGGCTACTTTGTCCTCTTGGGCCATTTAATTAGAAGAGAACAGCACATATATGCAATAATTTTGATGTTTTTTTACACTAAAGGCCATGTGGAGCCTCTTTGCTAATGTATTTTTGGTTCAAAGATGGATTGAACTTGGTGCTATTTTGTTTATATGACCTTTGCTATATATATGAGAAACTTTGCACTTTTGTGTACAATGGTTTGGATTCATATGAATATATATGTTTTTATTTCAAAATTTGAATATTTATGTACTTTTTGGTCAACTAAGTTTTTTTATCCAACTTTTTTCCAATTCAAATCCAATTCCCAGCTTTGGGGTCAACCAGTTCGATGACCAGTTAGGTTCTGATAACACTGTCTGAAACCCGATTTGATAGGTGGCCGGTTCGAAGATCAGTTCCAATATTTAAAACTGTAGTTTGACTTCAGTATAAAAAGGTCTTTAAGACACTCTAGAGATGTTTACATTCAATTTTTTAATGCACTTTTGCCATTAGTGTTGTGAAGCTCTTCCTTCACTCAAAAAACAATAATTAACTACTACCATGCATAACTTGTATCCATGTCCTTTTGGCATTGCAGACTGAGACAGCTTAAACTTATTGACTCAATTAAATATGCAAGTTACTTCTATCATTCAAAAAGTACAACTTTGTAATAGGATTCTCATTTCACAGACATAATGATAATATAAGATTGTCACTTAACAGCCATACTTCTGAACAAAGATAACGAATGCCCATATTAGTTATGTTGTCTGAATGAACAACATTCCAACAGTGACTCTGCAATGATTCTATACAAACTAATTAGTGATGCACGTAACAGAAATATCAGTGCAGTCGATAAAGAACAGCACTTTCATCAAAGCAGTTCAAATCTCGAGTATAGTGTACCAAAACTGTAGCTGCTTATGGATTTCAATAATATAGCAAACAATCAAAATGTAGAAGTGTATCTGTAGACTACAACCATAGCATACACAACAAATATTCTTTCTACAGATCCAACCTTTGCTTCAAATTTCTATTATATTATTATGTCTGCTATTTCACAGTTTTATAATTGATCCCTATAGCTGTTCCAGGTGAGACAACTAGACTGAGGCACGTGTCCTATTGAGTAATAGACATATGCATCTGCATTTCCTAACTTACCAGGTGCTTTCTGCATTTGACTCTGGCGAGGATTTGGCATCACTGCCTGTTAATAGCCACCCATGAAGTAAAACAAATAAAATAACACGACATCAAATATGAAGAAAGACAACATGGATTGAATCCACTATCTGGTGATAATCCCATGTCTACTATCAACCTTGTCAGGCTCAGTAAGGTATAATTCAGAAGGAAGACATTTTAGATGCCTACTGCCTTGAATCATGGTTAGATTCCAAAGAAAAATGTGCGGAAGCACATGCACAGCATCAAGCTCACTAGGCCACATCCTAACTCTGGACAGACTAAACTGTATATATAGCTTGCCTAGTCTAAGGTTACTACCATTTTACGTTGTGAGTTTTGAAACCCTTCTGTTTGAGCCAAAAAGTCTCACACACCAAAGATACTTTATATTTTACAAGGAAAGGGACTTCAAGCTCCTTTAATTAAATGGTCCTTAGCCCTTATGTTTGTGCCAAGAGGTCTCACACATCAAAGATATTTTAAATTTAACAAGGAAAGGGACTTCAAGCTCGCTCCTTCAATTAATTCGCACTTATACCCCCAGCAAAGAAACCCTGACCTGCATATTTTTGTTATTGAGCAAAAAGTAATAAGCATAGTTACATTGTTGTTCTTATTGACTTGTAGCTTTTGAGAATTTGCCTCTGGATCGCTTATTGTAACAATATATTGCAAAATGTTTCATAATAATCTAGTGCCTTACCATCGCCTTTCAGTGGTGGCAATGGAGTTTTTGATGAAAAATGCACCACTCCCATTGATCTGCCTTCAAACAGTGCCTGCCCACTTATTGCCTGCATAGCTCCAAAGAATAAAAAAATATAAAATGAACAGATTCCCCATAAACATGATTTTTGTAAAATTGTGGATTAAAATAAATTTCAGGGTTGCAGAAGAGTACAATAAGTGTTGCAATACCAATGCAAGTTTATGAACTAAATAGAAAATACTTCACGTGGGGCATAAGAAAAATAAAATAGCATCATAACTGGACTATAGTTTCCCTCCCGTATTCAACAGGTGACCACTAACATAGACCATGCAGGTCATTAAAACTCAGAAATAGATCCCTTAATCGACATTTTAATTTTAATTTATAAATATGTGTATACATCTTTACGGCTTGCTCTTTACTCCGTATCCCAACCTTGTAACTATATTTCCATTCAGGGAAAATAAAAGCAACAAATAGCGTGGATGAAAACCCTACCCTCCTTAACATAATTTGTAAATATGGAAGTAATTTTTTCTCTTCTATCAAAGTTGAACTTCGCAATTGTCGAGCATGTTGTAATAACATGTTTAAATCAAAGGACTTTCAGTGCTCAGATCTGGATTGAAACCCCCAAAGGCATGTTGCCACATTCATGCAACCAACAGAGTAATCATCGTATCTTCGACCGGGTGGAGGTGCCAGTGACCTTGACAGCCCAACTGAGAAGGCTGGGTGCTGTTCTGGGTGAATATGACTTAAATAGATTCACCCTTCAGTCAGGGCATCTGAGATCATAATTAAAAACAAACATGGTATCTGTTTTTCTGACACGGCCCGCCTCTTGTAGCATGGCCTGAAATCTTCATTTTGATTAAACACCTATTGTTTCCCTTGTCAATCGGATTTCTTTGATCCGTTTTCTTGAAGTATTTTCTGGGTAACTATTCTACAAAAGTCGCAAGCAGCCTCACCCAGTTTTAGGGCATACCGTTCGGCTTGGGTAGATTAATACTCCGTTGACCAAGACAGTGAGAGAAGGCCATGTTTGCAACTTCGATCTGTTTTTTAAGTCAAAAATACATTATAAATTGCAATGGCAAGCAACAACCATACCCTGCAGCACTACTCGCAACATGCATTTGACTAGAGAATCCATTAACAGAAACCCCGGATCGTCAGGCACCCCTTTTGTTACAAGCATTTTATGGTCAGATGGATCAATATTGTCTGAAACGACAATAAAACTTTTGGGAAATATTGCAACAACGGTAATGATCATCCTAAAATATTAAATCTTGGAGCCCTTTTTACAGAGAGTGTTTCTGACAGTTTCTATCGGCGAAAGATTATTTTTTAGCAACATGGCCCTAATATGTCATATCAATGATCTACCGATGACAACTGCCTGCAGGCTTTGATTAACAGAAAACAAAGAAGAACAGAGGAGACTTGAAAAGTAATTACCGATATCGGCCGACGCATAGCACGAGTAAGAGAGGCCATCTTCTGGTTCTTCCTCTGTTTCGTCCTCCTGTCTTCTCCTCTCTTCTCAGAAGTTTGGTGGCTCTTATTAGTTTTGTGATTTTGGCCGCTGGAACGCTATTATGCATTAAAGAATGGATGCGGACTTAAAAGCCTCCTAAAACCTCGTTCATGCTCCTGGGTTAAACCGTGCTTTTTATATATATAGATATTTTATATATGGATATATTTTATATGTTAGATAATATTTTATATATCGTAAAATTACAAATAAAAGCAAAAAACCTAAACGAATACGAATATGGTCTTACTTATTCTCTTAGTTGGTGTTTTTTAATGATTTTCCCTAATTTTAAGTTTATAAAATTTTATATATTTAATTTTAGATCAAAGCTTTTCTAAAATTTTGTTATTTTCAATTAGGTGATTTTGTAGATTTGTAATTAGTTGAAAATAGGGATAAGATAAGAAAGGTTAAAAATAGTATAGGGAAAAATCATAATTTAATTTATTTTTGAATTAAATTGTAATTCTAATTTTCATAACAATGTGTAGTAGTTAACTAAGTTAATTTTATTTAGTGGGTTTAGTTAATTTTAGTTTGGAGTTTATCTAGAGTCATGTAGAGTAGTTCTTAAATTTTAAGGTTCATGTTGAGTTCTTTTGAGTTGTAATTATTTAATTGGGAATCTATCTAGAGTCATGTAGAGTGGTTCTTAAATTTTAAGAGCTAGGTTGAGTTCTTTTGAGTTGTAATTATTTAATTCAGTTTAACTGAGTTAAATTCAGTTAAACTAATTCCAAGAAGAATTAGTGGAAGATCTAGTAATGGGGTGTAACCAGCACTGCTCGACCAATAAACTGAAGATTCGCTCATAATTAATTCATGCATGTGAGATCAGAGAAAGACCTAGTTGAGATTGGAGTTCAGGTTCAGTGTACTATCAGTTGTAAGACATAAGCAAAAACAGGGGAATCCCTTATATCAATTAACGGATCTAGTGGAAAATAGATTTCAATATGCATTTTTCGACTGAACCATAATTCGTCTTCCATGTACGGGGAGAACTGTCAATTGGCGGTGTATCTTCTTCCAATTCGTCCTCTATTTTTGAATATGTCATTTGAACACATTTCACACCAATAGCTAGGGGGGTTGAAAAGCTACGATTTAATCATCTAAATTAAATGGATGGTGCATGCAGTCATAAAAAAGGCATAAAATATATCATGTTTTAATTAGAAAACTCATTAATTTTGACCACTCGAATTGTCTTTAAAAGGAGGAAAGAAGGCACACGTTTAATAGTTATTTTGGTGAGCACAAGTTGGTGAATCCAAGCAATAGGAAGCACAAGTTTGTGCGTGGATCTTTTGAGAGAAAGGTGTGTCAAGAGAAGCTTGTGCACAGGTTGGTAGTGAGATAGATAGAGATAGTGCAGAGGTTGCTTGGGCTTAAACAAAGCATTGTAATCTTCTCATATTTTCTTATTAGTGCAATATATAGATAGCATAGGTTTTTAGCTATGGCTTTCCTCATAAAATTATTACGTTATATGTGATTGAATTCTTCTTTTTTCTGCGTCGTGATTTCATCAATCAATTATTGGTTCCACTGATGGGTAGAGTAGATTCAAGTTAATTGTTTTAACATATTACAATCTACAGTTTGAGTTTACAAGGAATTTCTACATGGTACCAGAGCTAGATTTGTAGAAATCTCTACATGGTATTGGAGCTAGGTTTGGAGAAATTTCGACATGGTATTAGAGCTAGATTTGTAGAAATTTCTATTGTTATTTCAACTCAGATACCATGTAGAAATTCCTTGTAGATTCAAACTGCAAATTGTAATATGTTAAAACAATTGACTTGAATCTACGCTACTCGTCGGCGAAAACAATAATTGATCGATGAAATCGCAAAGCATATAAGAGAAAGAATTTGAAGTTGTCCTTGCAAATTGATGGATCTCTAGTTCAAGGCAGATCCAAAAGACCCTATGTGCAGACTTCTTAATGGAGCTAGAAAGTTGCTAGTAGGCATATCAGTGAGCCAATGTGTAGTGACACAAAAGGGTATTGTGATCATTGATATTAGTAGATTGAAGACAAGTGAGATTTCCCATAGGGAGATCGAAACTCATAACGAGTCTAGTTTCAGAGGGAACAACCCTATGGAAGCTAGTACTTCAGGATCTGGGGAGATCAGACTCATTATTACAGTAGTTGCTGCAGCAGTGTGGAAGCAGCAACAGAGCAGTAGTCGCAATAATATGAGTAGATCAAATTTAGCTCATGTATGCAAAGCCTTAAGGAGAAAGGCAGAGACTAGAGATTTGGTGGTTGAGAGGGAGCATGAATTACCTCTCAACATGTAGCCTCAGAAACAACCTTAGAAGCAGAAGCCTCAGCAAGTTGTGGAGCAGCCACAATTGGAGAAGTAAAGAGGAGACCGAATGGAGACATCCACTCAAGCAAAGACCTCCAGTAGGGGGAAATTTCGAGCCAAGTGGACAGAGGGAGCACATGCAGACATACCTCCTAGTGTGAGGTGGGGCGATGTGAAGCAATAGTGCCAAGACTTGTAGAAATTTGGGTAGGGTTCATTGAGGTGTGTTTGTCTCATGTATTATTACCTTGCTATAGGAACCCACAATATTCAGTAGCAGGAAGCTCAGTGGCAGAGCCGACAACAGCATAGTTTTCCTAGTAGACAGTTGCAGACACAATTGATTCAGTTTATTTTGTTTGGATGTTTTTTGGTTGTAGATGTTGCAATAGCAACAACAACAGTGACAAGAGTTGCATGCAGAACATTCCAAAGGTATCGGATCATGATAGAGTTTAATTCCTTTCTTATTAAGAGGGCATGTTGAAAATAACAACAATAAATGTTAAAAATAGCATCAAGAAAAAACCATAATTTAATTTGTCCTTGAATTAAATTGGGAATTAAATTGTAATTCTAATTATCATAGGAACTTGTAGTAGTTAACTGAGTTAATTTGACCTAGTTGGCTCAGTTAATTCAAGTTGGGAGTCTATTTAGAGTCATGTAGAGTGGTTCCTAAATTTTAGGGGCCCAGGTTGAGTTCTTTTGAGTTGTAATTATTTAATTTAGTTAAACTAGTTTGTTATGAACGAGCTCACAAAAAGATAGAAAAGATAGATCAACGACTTCAAAATCAACCTCTTCGAGGGGGCAACCTCCTTTACATTACACAAATGAACAATTCTTGGATGATACAAATGACTAAACCTCATTTTCTATATATATGAGTCTAAGGGGTCTCAATATAATCAAAGTCGACATAACAATAATAATATAAGGGCACAACAATAACAATAGTGGGCTTCTATGGCACACACTAATAACAATATGGGGACAATAGGGGCACAATAATAATAATAAGGGCTACAATGACAATAATAATGGGGAAATCACTAGTATTATAGGGACCTAACATGCCCCTCTCCTTCAAAAAAGTGTTGTCCTCAATGCTTGAGTAGTTCTTGATGCTTTTGTATAAAATTCTCATCCTCCCATGTGGAATCTTCAGCGGGTAAGTTCTTCCACTTGATGAGATACTCCAAAATTGATCGATTTTGTAGCTGTCGAGTTCATGTTTCTGTGACTGCTTCAAGTTCCAATATGATTTTTTCTTCCTCGCCAAGCTCTGGCAATATTGTTTGAACTGGGAGCTTGTCATCTATAACCTTCTTTAAACTAAAACATGGAAAACTAGGTCCACTCATGAAGCTGTAGGAAGCTCCAATTTGTATACCATAGTACCAATCTTTTGCAACACCTTGTATGGACCATAATACTCTGGTGATAACTTATTGTCCTTCTTAGCTTGCTTAAGGGACATTTGTTTATATGGTTGTAGCCGTAGGAATACCCAGTCACCTACATCAAAACTTCTTTCGCTGCGGTGTTGATATGCCTGTTGTTTCTTTATATTTTGCGTCAAAGTGAGGTTATCCTTTAAGAGTTGGAGAACTTGTTGTTGATGCTGGATGTGATCTTCCACTTTTTGAACCTTAGAATTTTCTCTTAAATATGATGTGATGGATGATGGATGATATCCATAAAGTGCCATAAATGGGGTCATTTTTGTTGCAGTATGGAAGAAAGTGTATACCACCATTCAGCCAGAAGCAACCATTTGACCCATTATGTCTGTTTATCAAAGACAAATCAACGAAGATATCCTTCCAAAAATTTGTTTACTGTCTCAGTTTGTCCATCAAATTGAGGATGATAAGATGAGCTATGAGCTAACTGAGTACCGATACATGAAAGTAATTATGTCCAAAAATTTCCAGTGGAAATGGGATCTCTATTGCTTACAATAATCTTTGGGTTTCCATGTAGCTTTTGAATTGTTTCCATAAATGTAGTAGAAACTGTATTGGCTTTAAATGGATGAGATAATGCACAAAAAGTGTGCATACTTGGTAAGTCTATCAACTACCACCATGATGACACTCTTTCCTTCGAACTTGGGTAAACCTGTAATAAAATCCATTGAAACCTCCTCCCAACGTTGGCTTGGAATGGATAAAGGTTGTAATAGACCTGTGGTCTTAATTGTTTCAACTTTATTTTGTTGGCAAACCAAACATTCCGCCAAAAACTTTTGAATATCCGATTTAAGGTCATCCCAAAAAAATCCCTTCTTAACCCTGTGGTAAGTATTTAAAAATCCTAAGTGCCCTCCTAAGGGATAAGTGTGCAATTCCATAAGAATCTTTTGTTTGAGTTGGGAATTCTTACATAGGTATAAGTGATATTTGTACCATAATGAATCATTTTTCCAGCTAAATGTATTAGATGTATTGGGATCTTGTTGTAACTTTTGAATGAGTGCCCACACTTCTTTGTCAGTCTTCCATTCATCCCTTGCTTCGTTTATACAATATGGTTGGATAATAGAAATGGCACAAAGCAATGCTTCCACATCCTCATCCTTTATTGAGAGTGCATATGCCATAACATTTTTATTCCCTTCTTTGTTGATGATTTCAAAGTCATAACCCAACATCTTTGTGACCCATTTTTGCTACTCTTCTGAAAATAATCTTTGTTCTAAAAAATATTTAAGACTATCATGATCTGTTTTACCTTGAAGTGTCTTCCCATTAGGTAAGGTCGCCATTTCTTAAGTGCATGTAGTGTTGCCAACATTTCCTTATCATAAATAGCTTTGTGTAAATACTTTCCTTTGATTGGACGACTTTCGAAAGCAATGGGTCTTTCTTCTTGCATTAAAACAACACCAATTCCATTTCTCGAGGCATCACATTCCACAA
>APFE031511491.1:227171-268415 GCA_000404065.3 Pinus taeda
TTGAACATGATCCTTCCAAGACTTGTTGTAGATTAGTATATCATCAAAAAATATTAACACAAATTTTCTAAGGAAGGGATTGAAATTGGAATTCATCAAACCTTGAAACGTAGAAGGTGCATTGGTAAGGTCAAAAGGCATGACCAAAAATTCATAATGATCCTCATGAGTTCTAAATGTTGTTTTCAGAATGTCTTCAGTCTTCATTCTGATTTGATGATCCTGAACGAAGATCCAACCTGGTGAAGTAAATTGATCCATGCAATTCATCCATAATTCATCAATGATAGGAATGGTAAATTTATCTTTAATGGTAAGCTTGTTGAGCTCCCTATAATCCGGACACATGCGTCATGATCCATCCTTCTTGTGCACCAATAATACTAGAGTATAGAAAGAACTTTGACTAGGTTGAATTATACCAGCCTCTAGCATTTCTGCAACTATACGTTTAATTTCACTCTTTTGGGCATAGGGATATCTATAAGGCCTGATGTTTGGAGGAACGCTTCCTGGAATCAAATGAATAGCATGATCATGATCATGAATAGGTGGGAGGCCTTTGGGAGTCTCAAATACCTTGGAATTAGTGTCCAAGACTTTTTGGAGATCTGGATAAATAGATGATTTCGATGTCGGAACCTCTAGCGAACATAATTGTGCAATTATGCCTCGTTGTTCTTTCTTTAGAAGCTTTGTCATTCCGTTACAGTTGAATATCTTTCCCATTTTCCCTGCGATACCCCTTAATTCAACTTCCTTTCATTCCGAACAAAATTTCATGAAAAGTCCTTGAAAATTAAAAGTTATTTTACCCAAGGATTGTACCATTTGGACTCCTAGTGCAACATCAACACCACCCATTGGAATGGAAAGCAATGCGCTATTCAATAAATATTCTCCCATAGATAGCTTCATATTATGGCACTTTCCAGAGCTTTTTATGGTTCCTCCACTTGCAACCATCACTTGATGCTTTGGTGTTGGATATAGGAAGGAATTCAATTCCTTGGCTATCTTACAATGAATAAAATTATGGGTACTGCCCGGATCAATCAACACTATTAATTTTTTCTTCTTGATTTGTCCTTCTATCTTGATAGTTCGAGGAGTGGTAATTCCAGCCAATGCATTACAAGACATGGTCGGATTCATTTCTTCTTTCTCTAGGGTTTGTTCATGGTGTATATCCTCTTCTTTTGACGTTTCTTGTTCCTTTTCTTCCTCATTTTCACAATCTATGTAAAATAATTTCTTCTCATCACACTTATGACCTTTAGTGTATTTGCTATCACAACTGTAACAAAGCCCTTTTTCTCTTTTTTCTTCCAATTGTTGTGGTGTCAACCTTGTAGGTTGTGGAAGGCTAGGGGCAATGACACTTCCATCTTTATAGTTGTGAGTGGTAGGCTTCCTGGTTGCCATAATTTTGCTTTCCATTTTTCTTGCCAACCTGAATGCCTTCTCCAATGAATCAGGTTCCCAAAGGCGAACCTATGAACACATCAATCCTATCCTCCTCTGGAATATCTTTTATCCTTATATTCAATTTTTTGAATTCCTCAATGTGCTCCATCATTGAACCCTTTTGTTTGAGATTTATCAATTGGCTAAAAACGGTGTTGCTTTTTGTATCTTCATGCTATCACTTCTTCCGTAAAAATTGTCCAAGTGACAATTTGTTTACGAGAGAAAAGCCATTGATACCATACAAACTGATTTGGTTCCAAATATAAAGTCGTAATGCGTATCTTTTGTGTGTTTTTCACATTATGGAAATCGAAATATTGCTCCATCTGTATTATCCATGTTACGGGATCCTTGCCATCAAACTTCCTCATATCGATCTTTGGAACATGATGGGTCTTCAATCTAACGTTAGAGTATGAAATCATTATTAACATTTCTTTTGTTCTCATCATGTGTTTCCTTTACTACCCTTTCACCATTAGTAAACATTTCTTGTAGCAAATTTGTCAAAGCTGTCATCAAATCTTCCATTTTGCCTTCCATCTTAACTTCCACGTCATTCATCTTAACTTCCACGCCTTTCTTTAAACCATCCATCTTAGCTTCCACGTCATTCATCTTAGCTTCCATGCCTTTATTTAAACCAGCCATCTTATCTTCCATGCTATCTATCTTAATGTCTTTCATTAAACCATCCATCTTAACTTCTGTTACTTTTTGTGAGAGTGAATTTTGTTGCACTTGGTCTCGTAATTTTGATATATCATGTTGCATTTCTCCCTCTTCTTCATGAGTCATGCTAGAGATTTCAGGTTGCTTACTAAGTGTTTCCATTTTCTGTCTTCGGGGCATCAATTAATGATAATTATACTTCACTATGCCCTTTGAATTCCTTCAAACTATTTTTTCAAACCAAACTTATGCAAAATTTCAAAAAAACTACACACCTTTTTTCACTTTGTAGGAGCTCGATATTGAATCTAATGTATCTCTGAAATTTCGGATCTCCAAGGTCTGAAATCGTGAATTGTGGTAGCCCTATGAATCCTCTTTCCAATGCCACCAGTCTGATCGAAATTGGATTCTCGAAGAAAGGGTTATGCCTAATCTCCCAAGATGACCTGATTATACACTTTTCCAGTAGAGCACACTTGTACGAAGTTCCACGTGTCACTACTTCAACCTTTAGACCTGAAAATGATGCACAGAAAACTACAGTTCGTCCTCTTTCTATAACTTCTTACGAAATTTAAATCTGATACTCAAAGGGAAAGTTATGATGATTTTCCCAAGGTCGTCTGTTTGGGATGTAATTCGGGAGCCTGCAAAAACCCTAACTTCCTTAGATCATATCTCCAAAAATATAGTGAGACAAGATCTAAAATTGAGACCCAAGGATCATCAAGATTGTGGCTCAAATGGGTTTGTGTTTTTAGCTTCTGAAACGTCGAAGAAAAAATTTATAGCAAAAATTCCACGATGACCTCTTTGGAGCAGTGAAACCCTAGAATCCAAAGCTTTGATACCAAATGTTATGAACCAACTCAAAAAAATATAGAAAAGATAGATCAACAACTTCAAAATCAGCCTCTTCGAGGGGGCAACCTCCTTTACATCACACAAATGAACGATTCTTGGATGATACAAATGACTAAACCTCCTTTCCATATATAGGAGTCTAAGGGATCATAATATAATTAAAGCTGACATAACAATAATAATATAAGGGCACAACAATAACAATAGTGGGCTTCTATGGGGCACAATAATAACTATAAAGGCTACAATGATAATAGTAATGGGGGAAACACTAGTATTATAGGGACCTAACATACCCCTCTCCTTCAAAAAAATGTTGTCCTCAATGCATGAGTAGTTATGGCTACTTTTGTATAAAATTCTCATCCTCCCATGTGGAATATTCGGTGGGTAAGTTCTTCCACTTGATGAAATACTTTGAAATTAGTGGGAGGTCCAATAGTGGGGTTTAACCTGCAGTGATGGGGTGTAACCAACACTGCTCAGCCAGTAAACTAAAGATTCACTCATAATTAAATAATGCATGTCATATCAAAGAAAGACCCAGTTGAGATTGGAGTTCAGGGACAATGTACTATCAGTTGTAAAATAATCTAAATTAAACAGATAGTGCATGTAGTCAGAAGAAGGTCTAAAATAAATCGTTCCTTAATTAGAAAACTCACTAATTTTAATCACTCAGATTGCCTTTAAAAGGAGGAATGAAGTACAAGTTTAATCATTGTTTTGGTGAGCACAAGTTGGAGAGACCAAGCAATAGGAAGCACAAGTTTGTGTGTGGAGATTGTGAGAGAAAGGTGTGCCAAGAGAAGTTTGTGCATAGGTTGGTAGTGAGATAGATAAAGATAGTGTAAAGGTTGCTCGGGCTTGAGGAAAGCATTATAATCTTCTCACATTTTTTATTAATGCAATATACAAATAACAGGGGTTTTTAATTGTGACTTTCCCGAGAAAATTATTGTGTTGTGTGTGATTGAATTCTTCCTTTTAATGCTTCGTGATTTCATTGATCAATTATTGTTTCCGTTGATGAGTAGAGTAGATTCAAGTTAATCGTTTTAGCATGTTACAATATACAATTTGAGTTTACAAGGAATTCTACATAACTTGTCGTATTCAACATAATTGAATGGTTTGGTAAAGCTTTTTAATCTGTCAATTTTTTGAGAGGACTTTTGGCTTTTTTCTTCGAATGGTTGTCGGGTTGTGCTATATTCTTTTCCACGACTAACCCACGTAGTTAACCGAGGGGTTAGAGGGGGGACGAAGCCCCCCCTTCGTTGCGCCGATTATGTAGCGGGGGGGTCACAGGGGGTTTGAGGGGTGCAGATAACCCCACTTTAAAATTTTGGTTTTGGAACCTATGTTAGGTTGGGCGGACCCACCTATCATTTTGTGCATGATTTTTGCACATGTTTTTGGACGCGATGGTTTTCGGTCCATGGTATTGGATGCTTTGGCATGTGTAAATATGTATTATAACATTGAAAGGAACATAATGAAAAATCAAGTTGGTAGTCTCAGTTTTGGGATCTAGGGGAAAATCTCTGTGTATATGTGTTATGCTCTCGCATTTTTTTATTTTATGTGTTTTAGAATACGTATGCGGGTAATTTATGTACGGGGTCAAAACATACATTTGATATCGAAGCTATTTTGGCTTCAAGGGGACGCCTTTGTTGTTGAGGGGTTTCGCTTGGGCCTGTGGTACACCCTGTTCAGTGGGAGATCTGCGAGATCGATTCTGGTGGTGAAAGAAGATGGTGAGTAGTGGAAAGATAGAGATGAGAAATTTAATGGTCAGAATTTTGAGTTGTGGAAACTCAAGATGGAGGATCTGTTGGTGTATAAAGATAAATGGATCATGGTAGATCTGGGTACTAAACCAACGGGAGTGTCCACTGAAGAATGGAAGAAGTTGGATCGGAGGGCAAAGAGCACAATATGATTATGTGTCTCAGATTCAGTATTGTTGAATGTATCAGGGGAAGCTATGGCGAAGGATTTGTGGGACAAGTTAGGGACTTTGTACCAATCTAAGTCTGGTGAATAAATTGTTCCTACGGAAAAAGTTTTATATCCTGAGGATGAAAGATGGAGACTCGATGACAGAGCATCTGAACACATTTAATACTGTAGTAAGTCAGTTAGCATCTGTTGATATTAAAATTTCAGATGAAGATAAGTGCATCAGTTTGTTGTGTTCTCTACCAGATTCGTGGGATAGTCTGGTTATTGCAATAGGTAGCAATGCAACTGCTTTGCAGTTTGATGAAATAGTCTCAGCCTTGCTGACGGAGGAGATGAGACGGAGAAATATGGACAACCAGAATGGTGATGCCTTGTCTGTACGAGGACGGTCCCAGAACAGAAACAAAAATAAGTCATCGAGTGGGAGATCTAAATCTAGAGGGAGATCTAAATCTCCAGGAAAACCTACAAAGGTGGTGTGCTGGAAATGTGGAAAGGAAGGGCACTTCAGAAGGGAGTGTAAATCTAAAGCTCCTGATAAAGGAAACGGATCTGATGATGCTCCTTCTGCAGAGGCAAAAACCACCTCAGATGAAGGTGGGGATGTGTACTTGGCTTCTTCAAGTACACATGTAGATCATGAGGCATGGTTGATTGACTCAGGTGCATCCTTTCACTTCACTCCCCATAGAGAGTGGTTCTGCGAGTATGAGAAATATGATGGTGGTGATGTCTTCTTAGGAGATGATAGGAAGGCTAGAATCATTGGTCACGGAAAAGTAAAGTTGAAGTTGAAAGGTGGAAGGGTTAGAACCCTTCCGAGTGTTCTACATATTCCTGCATTGGCCAGAAATCTGATTTCTGTAAGCAAGTGGGATGATGCAGGTGTAAAGACAGTGTTCGAGAAGGATACCTGCAAGATGGTTCGGGGAGCACTGGTATTGATGCGGGGAGTTCGGATTGGAACTCTGTACAAGCTGCAAGGTAGCACTGTTGTTGACGGGTGCAATAGTTCTATGGTTCCTGAAAATGGAGCAGAAAATCTTGTGGTCTCTAGAGAGAAGACCATGTTGTGGCATCAAAGGCTTGGACATATTGGAGAGAAGGGCCTTCGAATACTTCATGGTAAAGGTATGGTAGAAGGTATGAGTAATAGCTCTTTGGAATTTGGTTTCTATGAAAATTGTGTATATGAGAAGCAGAATCGGGTGAGTTTCCTTAAGTAAACATATTTGATGAAAATGCAGAAATAAAGTCACAATTTTGATTTTGCCTTAATCAAATTGAGGACATTTGAAATTCCACATCAGCAGACAACTTGGAGGAGTTAACTTGAGTTTATTCCTAAAAATTAGGAGTCTAGCTCAATTAATTCAAGTTAGGGGTATGATTTTTAGTTATGTGTAGTGATTCCTAAATTTTGGGAGCCTAGGTTGAGTTAATTTCAGTTGTAGCAATTTAATTCAGTTAAATTGAGTTATGTTCAGTTAAAGTAGTTCTAACTGATGGAGGAACTAGTGGAAGGTCAAGTTTTGGAAGTGTGACTTCAACCACACTCAGTGATCATCTAGATAACTAATCGATCAACCTAAATTAGCTCATGGTGACAATGAAAACAGGGATTTGGTGCAGTGTTGGACTTGTGGAGGAGAGCATCATAGGAGAGATTGTCTGCAACATCAGGGTGGTAGAACGCAAATCTACAATGCTCAGAAGACACATACAATGGGAGATGTTGGAAAGAGTATTCCTAGGATCTATGCAAGGCTAGATAGCATGCATGAAAATCACGAGGTGTCTATTATCGAGATGGAAGGTAAGCTTTGTGGTCAAGTTGTTTCTATTTTGGTTGACCCTAGATCTAATTATAGTTATATTAATCCTAACCTGGTGGATAAGTGTGGTTTGAATAAATAAGTACATGCAAACTCTTGGTTAGTGCAGTTGGTTATAGGTACAAAGAAGTGAGTTCATCATTGGATAAGAGCTTGTGCATTTTATTTGAATGGTATGCCTGCCCCAACACATTTGAATGCATTATCGTTGGGATCATACAGTATGTTGTTGGGTATGGATAGGTTGTATCTTCATAGGACCAAGGTGGAATGTTATGAAAAAACCTATTGAGTGCTTGTATGACAATGGAGAACAGAGAGTATTGTAGGGTAAGAATAAGGAAACATAATTAGAATGGTGACAATTATGTAGGTGAAGCGTAGTCGTCAGAAAGAGTCTGTGTTATTTGTAGTGAATATTTCTAGGGACAAAGGTAACGAAGTTGAGGATGGATTTTTTTGAGCAAGTACCTGGTTCTATAGTAGTTTCATGATGTATTTCCTGTATATATTTCAGAGTTGCCACCTCATAACAAAGTAGAATTTTCCATTGAGTTGGTACCAAGGGAAACACCAGCATCTAAGGCACCTTACATGATGAGCACACTGGAGTTGGTAGATTTGAAGTTGTAGTTGAAGGAAATGTTTGACAAGGGATACATTAGACCAAGTGTATCACCATGGGGTGCACTGGTACTATTTGTGAAGAAGAAGCATGGTACTCTTAGGTTGTGCATTGATTACAGGCAATTGAACAAAGTGACCATTAAGAACAGGTATATGTTGTCGAGGATTGGTGATTGTTTGATCAGTTGAAGGGAGCAACAATGTTCTTGAAGATTGATCTGATATTCGAATATCATCAAGTATGCATTAAATAAGATGACATTCACAACACATATTTCTAGATCAGGTACAAACATTATGAATTTGTTTTAGTTCCATTTCGTTTGACTAATACTCCAACTAATTTTATGTGCTCAATGAATAATGTGTTGTGTCCTTATTTGGACGAGTTTGTTATTGTGTTCATTGATGATATATTGGTATATTCTAAAAAAGGGCATGTTGAACACTTGGTAGCACTATCGAGATTGTTGAGAGAGCATCAGTTGTATGGTAAGCTCAGCAAGTGCTTTCAGACTGAGGCACATTACTTGGGACATGTGGTTTCTAAGGAAGGCATAGTTGTGGATCCAGAAAAGGTAAGAGCTGTCATGGAGTGGGAAGCTCCTAACAATGTGGATGAGGTAAGTTCCTTCATGGGGTTATCACGATATTACATGAGGTTCATCAGGAACTTCTCATAGATTTCTTATCCTATCACATAATTGCAAAGGAAAGGAAAGAGATTTGAATGGACAGAGGAATGTGTAGCCAGTTTTGAGCAGTTAAAGCAATTATTAACACATGCTTCAATGTTACAAATCACAGATCCAAACAAAGAGTTTGTGGTATGTACAGATGCTTTCAAGAGATGGCTTGGTGGATTCCTTTTGTAGGAAGGACAAGTAGTGTGTTATGAGTCGTGGAAACTGAATGAGCACAAGCAGAACTATCCGATAGATGATCTTGAGTTGGCAGTGATCATCCATGCATTGTAAATGTGGAGGCACTATATTCTTAGCAAAGGATTTGTATTGATGAGTGATCATAGTAGATTGTGGTATCTATTTCACCAACTGAATCTGAATTCCAGGCAAGCTAGATGGTTGGACATGATCAGTGAGTTTGACTTTGGCAACAAGTATATTAAAGGTAAAGAGAACAAAGTTGCAAATTCTCTTAGCAAGAAGATACAAGTGAATCATATAGTAGCTATGAGCTCCTATGGGACAGATCTATATGACAGGATATTGCATGCAAGTTAGAAAGATGTTAGTTATATGGAGCTTAGGCATAGATTGTATTAGAGTACAAGTATAGGTATAGGTAATGGTACAAGTATAGGTACAGGTAAAAGCAGTGGTATAGGTACAGGAGAAGGTGCACAGGATGTGGACTACTATCTCACAGCAGATGGATTGGTTAAGTTTAGAGACAAGATATATGTGTCAGATAACATTGAACTCAAGAAGGTGATCTCGAGGGAGTTTCATGAAAAACCATATTCAAGTAACCCAAGTTATTAGAAGACATTGACAACAATGAAGAGTTTTTAATATTAGACGAATTTGAAGAGATATGTGGTAGAGTTTGTGGCTAGGTGCTAATATTTTCAATAGGTGAAGGCAGAGTGTAAGAATCTAGGTGGAATACTACATCCGATTCTGATTCTATAGTGGAAATGGGAGGTCATTTCCATGGATTTGATCACAGGTTTTCCAAGGACATCTAGGTAGCATGATTCCATCATGGTTGTGGTGGACAGGTTGATGAAGGTAGTACACTTCATTCTAGTGAAGTATACATACTTAGTGAATGATGTAACACAGATTTTTATCTTAGATGTGGTGAGATTGCATGGTGTTTCATAGAAGATTGTGTCAGACAAGGATGTTAAGTTTACTTCTAGGTTTTGGAAGCAGTTGTTTGTAGGTCTAGGTACATAGTTGGCCTTCAATACAACTTATCATATGCAGATAGATGCACAGACAAAGAGGGTCAGCGAGATATTATAGGACATTTTGAGGATGTATGTGATGCATCATCAGTGGAAGTGGGAAGAGTATCTTTCACTGGTAGAGTTTGCTTACAATAATGGGTATCAGAAATCTTTGAGGATGAGTATGTTTGAGGCATTTTATGGGCAGAGTTACAATACTACCATCAGTTGGAGTGATCCATTTAACAGGGTGTTGATTTTATTGGACATGTTGGTGGAAATGGAACATGAAATGTAGGTAATCAAGAATAACATGAAAGCAACACATGATAGGCAGAAGATCTATGCAGATCAGAACATGTTGTTTAAGGAGTTTCAGGTTGGGGAGGAGGTGTACTTTCACATCAAACCGAAGAAGAGATCCCTAAGGATTGGATCATGTGCCAAGCTGGCACCTCGGTTTTTTGTACCTTTCAGGATTCTTGACAGGATTGGGCCAATATCCTATCAACTTGCACTGCCTCCGACAGTGATAGTCTATGATGTTTTCCATGTGTCACTGCTTAAAACATATATTAAAGATGTTGATCATGTGATTGACTTTTCTGTATTGCAGGTGGAACTAGAAGGAGAATTCCAGTTGGAATCTCAGTGTATATTGCAAAGAAATATGCTCATTCTCTGGAACTGAGCAATCGAGCTGGCTAAAGTACAACGAAAGCACTTTGGGCCTGATGAATTTACATGGGAGATGGTATATTAGATGTGGGCTATGTATCCTTCTCTATTCGTTGGTTGAGTGAATGTTTTGGTATTTGTTTTGATATGTGTTTAGTATGATGTTTTGGTATATGTACATATGTATGTGGATGTAAATACCACCACGAGCTATGTTATAAAGCTCCAATAAGAAGTATGTGTGTCATTTCATTATGATGTTATATCTATCAAGTTTTCATGTTGGTTTGCTTCTCAACAGATTGATCATTCTAAATACTGCAATGAGTTATAAAGCTCCATGGATAGTATGTTTTTCTTACAACAATCTTGTTGGTTGTAGGTGTCGTTGAACACTGAGGATAGTGTTCCCCCAAGGAGGAGGGTTCTGTAACAACCTTGGCTAAAAATCCATGTAAAATTAATAAAGGTAAAATAAGACCTTGGGCATGGGACATGTATTATGAGCTGAATGTTGGGAAACAACATAGTGATGGGGATCACTTGTGGTTAATTAATTGCTAAGGAAATTGGAAAGGGAAATGGATAAGGCTTTGAAAAGACATGAGACATTTATTGGAATTTTATTTATGAAAAGAATGTAAATTAGGAGAAAAGGAAGTTGAAAGGTCATAGGTTTCATGTGAGGAGGAAAATGAAGGAGAATGAAGGAAAATAATGGAAAATGAAGAAAATAGAGGCCTCGTTGATAAAAAGTCTTATGAGGATTATTTTGTAGCCTTTTGTTAGTTTAGTTTTGGAGCTCTCTCTATCTATTCTCCCTCTCATACTATTGGACACTGATTTTTCTTGGAGCACTCTTGGTGGAGTGTGGCATAATTGGATTTTTGGACCAAGAAGGCAAAGGAAGAGGAGGAAAGCACAAGAGGACATTGGGATCAGTAGTTACAATGGGTTTTTCTTTCAGGTATCGAGTCGCAAGTATGTTTTCATCACTAGTTTTGGCATGCATGGTATATGCATGTGGTTTCTTTGTTATGATCTATTATTGGCATGGAGGATTGCCTAGATTGATAGTGGATTTTCCTAGCCTTTCCATTTCCTAGATAACCATGGTGTTGTGGGTTCATTTCAATTTTTTTTTTTTTGGTTGGTTCTCATGTTCCTTTACCTATGGATTGAGTTACTAGTTCTTAGACCCTTGGTTGGAAAACACTCTAGAGACCTGTAACAACTTGGGTTGAGTTACTAGTTCTGGACCTTTGGTTGGACAAATTCTCTGGAGCCCTTGGTGGGTTGAGTTAGTGGAACCTTGGTTGGACAAATGCTCTGGAGCCCGGAAGTAGCTGTGGGTTGAGTTACTAGTCATGTAGCCTTGGTTGGAACAAACACTCTAAAGCCATGGACATCTTAGGTAGAGACCAATCTGGTGATGGTTAGTAATATCTGACCATGAGGTGGAATCACTAGTTGAGAGTTGAGGTGGTTTGGCCTATGGGAGACATGGATGGATTTGATTGATTTTTTATGAGATCCCACATTCATGCATGGAATATGGCACAAGGGTGACTGGATGAAAGAAATATTTGGTTTAGCCTAGTTTACAGTCGGGTGGCTCGTGGAAGTCCCATACCTGGTCAGCTTATGAAATCATCAATAAGAGCTCTCTTTCTCCTTGGTATTTTATGGGTACATATATTTGTTTATATGTGGCTTATATGGATATTATATCCCTGATATCTCTGTTGTTTGTATGCTGGTTATGAATGATTTTTATGACAATGAAAATGTATGGCTCCATCATGTTTTGGTTAATCAATGAATGTACAATGAATAAGTGACTTAATAGATGGTAATGTAATTATTGTGATGAGGAATCAATGCTTCTTAGTGATTCTTAGATAGGTATGAGACCCCTATGCTCAAACCTATTGTTAAAACCTGTAGAATGCATATTTGTGACATGTCTAATGAAATGTTTGTCATGGATAGTAGGGGTCCAGTTAATTCATTATTCAAGTAATTACATTTGTATCATTATTCCACTATTATATTTCATTTATGGAAGTGTCATGGAGTTCTAGGTAGTGACCTGAGCCCTGGGCCTGAAAAAGTGGCATAGAATTCTGAGTCATAGGCACAAAACTGCTTTGGAAAGTACCCATTCGCAAGAATACCCATGTTGTGGGAGCAACTAGAGGGTCCTAGTCACACTCATGCCCATGTCATGGGAGAAATTGGGGGAGTAATGAAGAAAAAAGTTAGTTTGTCTCAAGGGCTAGTCATCTGGAAGGTTTGGATGGATCCTGGGGTTCTCCAATAGATATGGAAGGTTTTTATTGTTGTGTTTTGTCTATTCCACTTCCTTAACTGACACATAGGGAGTTGAATCATATCATAGTAACTCTTTGTAACATGTTTACCCTGATTGGTCAGTTACTTGGGTAGATGTGGGAGGAGGGTGTTACATTAGCAGTGGGACACCATCCAAGAGGACTGAGAGAGTATGACTAATATCTACCCTAGGTACAGAGAAGATGACCTCGACCCTACACCTGCATATGAGCCCTAAAATATATGCCGCTATGGTCACCACTGACAATAACACAACCTGGGGATATAGTCATAGGAAAAATCTACATGCAAGGGCAGGACACCTAACTTAGAGAGCAAGACTGAAACCCCTTTGAGAGTTACCTCCCAAGTGGTCCCCAAGTGCTACGTAAAATGCTAATAACATCATTTGTATAAAGAAAAATTCTGCTATATTGCACCACTCGAAACTAAGCGAAATGGGCCATGTCACCCTGACTAGCCCAAGTGTGACCTCGTGCTTAACCCTCTTGTTAGAAGGGCTTCCTATACTGCACTACTGCAAATGGATTTAACTCCCTACCACAGGCTGCTAAGTTTGGTTTGTATTCTTGGAGTAGTTAAGTCACACTCCTGTCTCCAAGACCCTAACCTAAGCTAGAGTTAGTTTGCTACCAACAAAAATAAAAGACGAGTCTAGTTATTTTTAATTATTGCGTTGATTTTAACTGGTTGCTATTTACACAATTGGGTTGCATTGTGAAACTGGGATGGTGTGAATGACTCTTTGTTAGTAAACCTAATGCATCTATATGAAAATTCTTGTTTTAGTTTGATGAATTCTAACTATAAGGGGGTAAGGGATCTTCTACACAACACACCAATGCCTATTGGTACTAAATTCTAATATGAAAATTATCCCAAGTTTTTTTTTAGATTGATGACCCAAAAAAAAAACAAAAAGGAAAATCAAAGTAACCAAGAAGAGACAAAAGAAAGGTTCCCAAGCAAGAAAGCAAAGCACTCCAAAAATGTTAAATCTAGGAAAACAAATCCAAACAAACAAACACACTCAAAGCGATCAAACCCAAAGCCAAAAGTGGAAGAAGGAAGGCAATGTCAATACGCTAGGGCTATAGCACAATGGCTCAACTAAGGCCAATGTTTTATATAGGTCAATGCCAAACCCTAGAGGCAAGAAGGCCGAGACAATATCAAATGAGATTAAGACAATCAAAACACACTCAAATGAACTTTCATAGATTACAACTGCACAACCAATCACAACAATTGTGACAAAATAACCAAATGAAAAAAAGATCACATAAAAATGAGTGACAAAAGTACACAAAGGACACAAAGATCTGAAAATGATATATGGAGTAGATCCAAATGTCACCAAAAGAAACCAAATAGATCTAAAAATGAGATTTAGAAATGAGAACACTAGTCCTCAACAAAATCATACAAAGCATCCTTCAATGGAACCTTGAATAACACAAGAAATGGAAGATGCCAACCAATGAATAATAAATTGCACAAATATGATAAATATCAGTAGCTAATAAAAACAAAAATAAGTAGATCCAACATATCTCCAATAGATCAGCCAAAAACAAGAAGATCAATGCCTAATACAAGATAAAAATATTCTTCCAATGAAGGATAACAAATCTAAGGAAATCGAAAAAAGCAAATAGATCTAGACTAGATCCAACTAGTAAATAGGGACCTTAGAGAGACCAAGGATAAAAAAAAAAATTGAGGATAAAAATTGATTTTTTAGGGCTAGAAGCCTAGTCGCATGCATAAGAGAAGCTAAATTTAGTTGGTCAATCTTTTGCTAACTGCAAGAAAGAAACTGGGTTTCTCTAGTCACATGGATGACTCCCTATGAGCGACTAGGGAAAAAATCTAGGAATTCCTGATAAAATTGCACACAAGCCAAGAAAAAAATATTTATAAAATAAACCCTGAAAATAACCGCAAAGAGTCAAAAAAATTGGAGAAAACACAGCAAACTAGGACATGAGAGAAATCAATAGAAATCAGAGGTAAAGTAATCCATAAAGGAAAAATGCTCTCATTGAAAGTACCACTTCTGTTGCAATGAATTATGAAAGGAGCTATTGCTTCACGATCTCATGCCTAATTGAGATCACAAGACAATAAAAAAATATCTAAGAAAATCTAATAACAATCCCCAATCTAGATGGCCATGCATGCAGTTTCGATGCAATTTCTAATGCTACAGAGTATGAGCAAGTACCTTTCCTCCTCCATGTTGGTGAAGGGTTTTGGGCCTGATGAAGAATCATTGAACTCCAATAAAATGATCTATTTCATCCACTCTCGATCCAAAGCCTGCACACAAACACAACCAAATAGAGACGAAAGTGATTTTCCGCATAAGATCATCACCTCAAAACATCTAGAAATCACACATATAAGTTACTTCATAACTAATATAAGGGGAAGGAACATAGATTTTTATTAACCATATAAGTGAAATTACATCAATATACCTTCCAGCAAAGGAGATACTCTTCTCAAGCTTGTAGTATGGTCTCCTTTCCCAATACAGCAGAGCTCTCGTGTTATATTTTGGATACCTGATCTTCCCCCCTTTCCTCTTGATGAGATTATAGAGGATCATTCTATCCTCCAGGAGAGTGTATCTAGACACATAAGGACTTGATAAGTTAGAGAACTTCTACAATAATGAACGCCTACCTAACTCATACATGAGTGGGTCAAGTTGATCTCCTTGGGAATGGCAAACTCTAGAAACCTTTTTAACAATTATGAGCTTTTTCTCTATTATCTCAATTATGAAATAATTGTTATCTCATAACTATCATATTTTGGTAAAATAATTATGATAAATTCCTCAATTATGTAATTTCACCCTTTTATCATAAGATAAATCTCACATAAGTAAAATAAAAGGTGAAAAGGGATGCATTTTATCCAAACAACTAAGGTAAGTTGATATTGGGATTTTCTTACTATAATGGAGCGGCAAATAGGGTTATAACACCTGGACACCGTGGGAGCCTACCATGTATGTTTATTGCAAGCTACTTTTAGCATGCAACCATAAAGGAGTAATGGAGAAGCTAACTGATCACTTCCTCATTCCATTGTATAATATTATCTTTGAGGAAGAGCCAACTTGCATGTCACATGGGGCAATGGAAGCAATATCACAGATAGCATATTGGTTTTCCTCACCGGATGGCACTTTCCTCAGGGTGTTCGGTAGGCAGAAGTCTCCGCATATTTTACCGAGGTATGCCATTGATAGTATATTCATGCAAGAAGTTGTGTATCATCTCTCCACATGGTTGTTAGTAGCTTTGCACAAGAAGAAGAAATCACCTTGCCATGCTCTTCCTATGCAAATTGGATCGTACTTTATCAAGAACCTGAAGTTTGTGGATACCAAAGGGAAGGCGATAGAAAATTTTAATTTAGTAATCCAGACATCAATCCATATGATCCTCTGTTGGCTTAGTGGCTCTTGACCCAGGTTCAGAGTTAGTTTTTCCAAACAAATCCCTACACTAATAGCCCTTTTGGCATCAATCAGTGGAGCACAGACTGAATTCTCACCCAAAGTAGTATGGGGGGATTTTGGAACCAAGTTTCTGCACCCAGAGATTAGTGTAATGTCATTTTATGCCCTAAATCTTCCTTCACGCAGATCAATAATCCTTTATGGCTTATCAATATAACTCCCTTTAATCGGCCTTTAGACCTCTACGAAGATCTACGACTGTCTTTCGCGGGCCTTGAATAGGTGGATCAACTACTTACACGTATCAAAGATGACTTATAACCCAATAATTACCCCGACCGACTTAAGTGTTCAATAACTTCAACATACAACAAGATAATCTTCACGTAAATAGTTAACAGTAATTGCATTCATGTAACAATATTAATTGTGTAAAGTTGCGCATGAATACATCATTATTTCATAAACCCATTATAACATAAGGCGCATTCATATAAACAGAAGTAAAGAGATAACACAAGTATTTTTGCAACGATCTTCTTTATTGATAATCAGTTCAATCTTAGAGATGCAAGACTTCCTTGCGCACTCGGCTGCAGGGGTACGTACACTCAGTTGCAGACTCTACTCTAAGCCTTTGTGCACACAGTTCAGAGCCTTTCTTCTACTCTAAGACTTCTACGCTCTTCCTTCTACAAACCCATTATATTTGTCTTCATCATCATTCATTACTTCTCTTAGACATCCTAAGACAGACCTATTTATACAATCCCATGGTTCGCGGACCATGGGTAGATATTCAAAAGCCTACTCAAATTACATAAAAGAAGGGTAAAACAATTTATGACACTTTAACTATCTATGTACTTCGTGACCACAACTTGCGGAGACTTTCCATTTTATACAACAAAGCTTGGGATTTTGCCCCAAAATTCACCCTAAGGGATTCCATCCCAGCAGGCCCCCTACACAAAGATCATGACTTGCCCTCGAGTCACTTTGCTGGTGCGAAGATATTACTGCGAAGACCTCCAACTCTATCTGTGCCACTACCACTTTAGTTGCGCTTTGCATGGCTGCTTGTTTGATCTGCTCCACTAGGTGCTTTGTTGCCAGTCCTGCACTGTCTTCCTTGATTTTCTGTTGCGTGCTCTGTAGGCTCACCAAATTCTCCTGAATGTTGGCAGAGATAATGTAGACCTCATCTAGCCAAGTCCCTAATCTGGCCTTGAGGACCTCCTCTTTCTTTTGCACTAATTCTACCTTTAGATGATGCTACCTCGCCTCCTATAGCTTAGCAAGGCGTTGTGCGGCAACAACAGTGTGTGTCATTGCCCTTAATTCATCGTACTATTGGTAGAGTTTGCGAGATTCTGTATTCAAGGCTTGCAGGGTGGGATCTACCTACAGAGCCGTGAATACCTCCATTTCTTGCTCAAAAAGTGCGGTGCAGTCTGCCACTGCGGCATCCACTGTCGCGACTCCATCCTTCATAGCGACTTCGTGTTGTTCCCTGACCTTTGACAGAGTTGAATGTTGTGACTTTAGCTCTAACTCTATTATCTTCAAGGTGAAATCAAACTAAACTCTATCCATTTTTGTCTTGGTGTCGCGTACACTTGCAGCCAACTTTCTGATCTTTGCCTCCAATGACGCTTCCTCAGGTATATGTAGTTTGGGCACTGTTCTGCAGGCTTTGGCCACCGCGACTGCAAGCTAGTCATTCTAGGATTGGACTTTCTTATGTGCCTCCAATACCGCTAATTTCTCAACGAACATATGCTCATTTTTTACTCTATACTTGATTATAAGTCTGAGTGCGTGCTTCTCCTGAGCTTTAACCTCTGCTATCACACCTGCTTGCATTGTGTGAAGAAACTCATTGGGAGCACGACCAGGTTGAGGCCGATGTTCTTAAGAGAGCTGACAATAACCTTTTTAGTGGCCACCTTTGCACTTAAATATCCATCTAGTAGCGCGACTACCCAAAGATTCAGTGACTGGACCATCTCAGATGCTTGAGTGGTCCCTGGTGCCAAACTTGTTGATGCAGCACTGCTCTACCCTGCACCGACTTGGATCCTATTTGCCTAGATTTGAGACTCGCACAGATCCTTTTGAATAGCACTCAATGTCTTCTGTTGTTGCTGCTTGAACTGTTGCAGGAGTTCTGTGGTAATATCCTGCACCTTATCACCTATTTCATCTAGGTCACCATTAGTCAAAGTAATTGTGTCCAATGACAACTTGGTGGCTTTTTTTTCTTTTGGGACACTTTCTTTTCCTGCTACCTGTACCACTTCACTCGAAAGGGAGTGCTCTACTCGTCCTGACCACCACCGCCCTGCTATGACTGCTCTTCCTCCTCCATTTGGGGCGAAGGGGACTTCTCACTCCGCTCAGAGCCATGCTTTTCTTGTTTTTCCTGTTCTTCACGGTGTGCTCTGCTTCCACCGGGCCTTTTTCTTGGCCTCCTTTTTCCACTTCTCGGCCAACTGCTAAACCTTCTGCTTGGCTGCCTCCTTCTTCTTTTTCTTCACGGAATTTCTAGTGCCTGCAGCCAAGTCGGATGGTGAATGCCAATCTACTGGCCAACACTTGATGACCTCCTTAATAACATCATCTATAGTGAGGTAGGGTAATTTGAACCATTTTTTCTCCAGATCCTTCCACGCCTGGATGTATATGTGGTGGAAGTCAGCTTTGAACTTCATGTATCGTGAAATTTATTCAAATAGAGTTGGTGACAACCATAACTTCTGGTTGATGGCTGTGCGAATGATCTCCTCCATCAGCACCCAGAAGACTTTGCTCTCTGTGACCTACGCAACATCTTGTGGCCTAGAGAGAGGAAAAATTTGCAGCTTCCGGAAAATCCTTCTCCATAGGAGGAAATTGGCTGTCCTTCGGCAAATCCTAGGCAATTAGCATAATCGAGAACAACAACCACGAATAGTGGAATGTTTTACTCTCGTTGTTGGCTTGAGGGGGCCTAACCCAGGTTCAACATTAATTAGCCAAACAAATCCCCACACTACTAGACCTTTCGACATCATACCACGGAGAGCAGACTGAAGTCTTACCTGAAGTAGTATGGGGGGATGTTAGAACCAAGTTTCCGCACCCTAAGATTGTTGTGATGTCATTTGATTCCTTCTAACCCTGCCTTCACATAGGTTGCTTCGCTCTAGGGCTTGCAAGACAAACCCTCTATTCCGGCCTTCAATACCTTCGCAAAAGTATACAATCGACCTTCGCGCAGCCCTAGCTTGCTGCTCAAATATTTTCACTACTAGAACATTGTGCCGTACAATTTCCCCAATCAATCTAAGTCATTTTCTTATCTTATCAAACAATTATAGTTAACACTACATAACCAGATATTCGTAAATGCGTCCAATTAATTAATGTAATTGCGGTCTTTCGCGCATCATCTAAGCACAATAAAGGAAATTCATACATAAAATATCTAGATGTATCAACAAAACAAAGAAAAAGAAATTGTAGAATATCTCTCTTTATTAATATCTTCCAAGTGTTTACAAACTATGTCCACCCTGCGCACATAGCTAGAGGGGTCCACGCACTCAGCTGCAAACTTCTACCCTAGGCCTCTACACACTCAGCTACAGAGCCTCTACCTATGCTATGACCCAAGACTTAGACTTCTTCTTCAGAGCGATCACTCTATTACATGATTTGCCATTGTCTATCTCCTTAAACTACTTAGAGCTTAGCTATTTTTATACAATCCCATGGTCCGCAGACCATGGGTAGGTCTCTTACAGCCGAATTTACTTTACAAAACTAAGGGCAGATTACCCTTTTTGACCCATAATACCTTCGTGCTTCGTGAACACAAAATGCAGAGTCTTTACAATTATATTATAAAAATTGACTTAAAAATGGGCTTTTAGCCCCAAAACTGCCCTTGGGGGATCCTGCTCCCAACAGGCCCCCAACACAAACATCGTGACTTGCTCTCAAGTCACTCAGTAGGTGCAAAGATCTTTGTGTGAAGCCCATCCAACTCGACCCGGATGACCGCAACTTCGGCCATGCACAGAGCTGCTACCTACTTCACATCTTCAACTGTCTTCTCAGTTACTGCTCCTGCGCTATCAACCTGAAGCTTTTGTTGCATCACTTGCAGAATCGCAAGCTTGCCTTCAATGTTTCCTGTGACTGCATAATATTCCTCCATCCAGGGCTTTAGTCATGCCTTCAACACTACTTCGTTGTGCAGCGCTGCGTCCACCTATTCCTTCAGTTGCTTAGCTTCCTACAGCTTGGCTAACCTCTATGTTAGTGCCATAGTTCATGTTGTTCCCTTAACTTCATCATAGCACTATTGGAGTTATCGCACTTTCGTCTCTAGCCTCTGGATGTTTGGGTCCTCCTACAAGTTGGTCAGGACCTCATATGATTGCTCGAACAATTGTGTGTAGTCTGCTACTACACTCTCCATCGTCATGACTTCTTCTGTGATAGCGACCGTCCACTCTTTCTTTACCTCTCGTGGTGTTAAAGGCTAGGCCCTCAACTGGAGCTCTATAATCTATAGGTTCATCTCCAACTAAACATGCGCCATCTCTGTCTGAGTGTCGCGCATCCCTGTGGCCAATTTGCATATGTGGACCTCAACGGGCTCCTCCTCTGGAATCGCCAACTTTGGGACCATTCTGCATGCCTCCTCCACAACCTGCATGATCTTCTTGCTCTGGTTGGTCACCTTGGCTTTAGCAGCAATGGAAGCATTTCTTTGTAGGGCCATTTGTTTGTTGTTTATCCTCTGTTCACTGATCACTTGGACGGCGCGGTGCTCATGAACCCTCAGCTCTAAAATCACTCCATCCTACAAGACATGGAGTGCTTCATGCAAAATCACTTCCAGGTTCAGTCCAACTCCCTTCAAAGTGCTGACAGTGGGCTTGTCAGCCTCAGTTTTTGTGGTTAGTGCTCCATCTAGTAGCACTATCGCATTGGAAGTCTTCGTGTTCAACATATCGGGAATATTTGACGTGCTAATAGCCAAGCTGGTAGACACCGTACCAGCTTGTGACACATGGGTCCACAACTCCTATAACCTGGTCTGGATGGCCCCTAGGACGATCTTCTGTTGCTTTTCAAATTGCTGCAGGGCCTTCGCGGTGACATCTTTGACTGTGTCATCGATGTCATATAAGTCGCCCTTTGTCAATGTGATAGGGTCCACGAGGTCTTGGTCACCTTGGATTTCTTTCTAGACCCTCCCTTCTCCAGCTCTCTCGAGCACTTAATGCAGGTAGGCTTCTCCTAAGGGTCCATGCTGTGTTTCTCTTTGTCCTCTTCCGTCTCAGGTGAAGGTGCCCACACGCCTTTGTCAGAGCCTCGGTCTATGCCACCTATCTATTTTCATGCCTCCTTTCCTGCCTGTTTTTCTTGGGCCTTCTCAACAACCTCCTTTTTCTTCTTTTCGACCAGTTGTGCCATATTCAACTTGGCCTCTTCCTTCTTCTTCTGTGTGGTGGACTTGCTTCCACCCACCGCCAATTCCATGGTAGTGCGCCACTCCGCCAGCCATTTATCAAGCACTGCATTGATGGCATCATTTGTGGCTAGGTACGACAAAGTGTACCACTTCTACGTAGGGTCCTTCCATGCCCTGATTGATATTCGACAGAAATCAGCTTTAAAATCGGCATAGCTCTCCAGGTTATTTTATACCATGGGTGACAATCGCAACTTACGATTGATGGCCATCCTGATATTCATTTCCATCAAGATCCAGAAGATCTTGTTGTCCCAAACTCACTCCGCATCCTTGGTCACCCACAGTGAGGCATACTTCGCTGCTTCTACCTAATGAGTCAAATACTTCGTCATGGTGATAATGTACCTTGCTCCTGTCTTTCCTTGTGGTTGAATGGATCCTACAAAATCTATCACCCACTTTTCAAAGGGTTGCAACGTCATCTATAGATTCAAAGGCATCTCATCCCTTCGTGATGGCTTACTGATTCTTTGACATACATCGCATGCCTTGCAATATGCTTTTGAATCTTGATGAAGGGTTGGCCACCACAACCCTACGCATAGAATCTTTTCCGTAGTTGCTCTCCCTGCATAATGTCCTCCTGTGGTGCCCCCATGAGTGTCCTCGAGGATGCTATTTCTTTCAAACTTAGGTAAATATCATCACAATATCTCATCAGTCCCCATCTTGTACAAATTCCCAACAGTGACAGATAAATATGTTGTGCGCACCACTAATTCTTTCTTTTGCTGGACAACGTATCCTTCTGGATTACTTCCTATTGTTTGGAAGTGTATTATATCCTCAAAATGACCATCTGTAACATGCACTACAAATAATTATGCGTAAGGAAATCCTTCTTCCAAGTTAGTAGGTTCCTCCCCTGTCTTGATGCGTGACAGATGGTCTGGTCTCGCGTTCAATCATCCAAGCTTCACAACAACTTCAAAATCATACTCTTGGAACAATAAGAGGCACCTGCAGATTCTCCCCCCCAAAACAGGCTTATTTACCAGGTACTTCAGCATGGAGTGATCTGTATATATATTAAAATAGCCTCCTAGCAAGTAGTACCTATACTTCTGGAGCACATACACCATAGCTAGCCCCTCACGCTTAGTGGTGGAATAGTTCTTCTCCGCTTTGGATAATCTTCAGCTTGCGAATGTGATAGGATCGTCCAAGCCTTCTCCACCAGCCTGTGTCAGTACTGCTCCTAGTGCTATACATGATGCATCAACATGTACATGAAACTCTTTCTTCCAGTCTGGGAAGACTAGAATCGGCATGGTAACCATCTTGTCTTTCAATATATCCAAGCTCTTCTTACAGTCATCATTCCAGTAGAATGTGACACCCTTCTTCAACAATTTCTCCATAGGTGAGGTAATCTAGGCATAGCCTTTGATAAATTTTGTGTAATATCCCATTTTTCCCAGAGTAGCGTGCAACTGTTTCACACTCCTCAGTGCTTCCAAGTTCAGTATCACTGTGATCTTCGCGGGGTCTGCCATTAGTCCCTATCTGCAAACCACATGCCCCAACAAGTTCCCGAAAGCAACACAAAACATACACTTCTTGAGATTGAGCATGATATGGTATCTTCAGCAGGTATCCAGCTTTAGGCACAAGATTTCTACATGGCGCTTAACCAACCCAAACATAGTCCAATCATCAAAATATATCTCCAAGAACTTATGAATAAATTCCTTGAACACAACAACAACTACACATGAGAAGATCGCAGGCGCATTCTTCAATCCAAATGGAATTACAGTGTACTGAAAGCAACCCCACTCAGTTGTGAAGGTCGTCTTACTCCTGCCCTCTGGCATGATTTTGATCTGGTGGTACCCAGAGAACCCATCAGTGAAGGAATATGCTTCCTAACCCCCTACATTGTCCAAACTTCATTAGTGAATGAAGACGGGAAAGGATCATGTACACAAGCATCATTCAACTTCCTAAGATACATGCATATCCTTATTTCATTCTTCTGCTTCTTTTCCTGTACCACCATTGGACTTACCCAGTCAGATTCTTCCACAGGCGCAATGATACTTGCCACGAGCATCTTGTCTAGCTCTAAGCGAAATTTCTCCTTATATTGCAGATTGAGACGGTACGACCTTTGCTTGACTGGCTTCACGTCAGGTTTTAACGTGATCTTCATCATTCCTAGGTCCCTGATTATCCCTTTCAGATCGGTAAACTTAGTAAGGAATAAATCACGGTATTCACGGAGCAATTCAACGACCTTATCGACCGTTGTGTCATCCCAATAGTCTCCAATGTTTACGAATTTGGGTTCTGCCTTAGTACCAATGTTTACTTGTTTTGTTTTCAATGGTGTGGTTATATCAGGGTTCTCAATATGTGGTCCTTGAACCTCACAGTGGCCTTCTGTTTCTGGAATGTTAATCTTTTGTGGATCTTTGTCCTCTTCTTTAGCAATTACATTATAACATTCTAGCATGCGACTCATCTGAGTAGCCCATTCAAGTTGAATTGAGTCTAAAGGATCCTGTGGTATCCTAAATATTGTTGCTTTCACCTCTTGTAGCACTTCATCAAGACTGTAAAAACCGTCCTCAAAACTGAATGTCATCATGAATCCTTCATGCAGGATATCCCATTCACATGTCCCATGGCGGAGCACCCACTCAGGTTGGGAATTTTCTCCATAAGCCTAGGTCCATTTGGCCAAATGCACACACTGATCATCCTACCCATCATACTTATCTTTTAGTTTCATCTTAGGCTTCCCAAATCATGTTCGCATCATCCTCCTACATTCGCGCCAATCATCAAGCTTCCTTTATGCATACCCCACCATCTTGCAGGCGTAGCGCACAGTGCCCAGTCCAATGCATGGAAGCGCTGCTTTTCTGGTACCTCCCTTTCAAATGCATCCAAAAAGATATCTACCTCATTCAGAACATCATAAGTAGGCAAATTTCTTACCTCTATGGACACATAGTGCAGCGATCGGGTCATAATGTTGCAATTCAGCATAGTTACTTCATGTAACTGATTCTACCAGCGTTCTATTTCTTCATCAAAGTCTGAAGTGTAGGAATTCTCATGATCCCATGTAATCTATCCATCCGTAGTGGGGTTTACCTGATCTTGGTCTCGCGTTGTTATCTTATAGATATAGTCCAGGTCATCATCACTCTCATAATCATGGACTGGTTTAGTATAGCACGATCCTTCAGCAGGATCTCGGGGTACTATTACTCGCAGTGATTTATTCTCAAAGATCATCTTTTGCTTCTTCAGATTGATTACCCCGTTCATATTAGTAGCTCAGTCAATTCCCAGGAGCACAGGATAGGGATTGTTGTCATCCACTATCTCTATTACTTCAAAATCAGCCAGTGTGCTCGCTCCCTCAATATCCACGGTCACCCCTTGCAGCCTTCGCGCAAGTTGCTTCACTCTAGGGTTTGCAAGACAAACCCTCTATTCTGGTCTTCAATACCTTCACGAAAGTATATGATCGACCTTCGCACAGCCCAAGCCTGCGGCGTAAGTATTTTTGCACTGTTAGAGCAGCGTGTCGTACAAGTTCCCTAATTAATCTAAGTGACTTGCTTATCTTATCAAACAGTTATAGTTAACACCATGTAACCATACATTCGTAAATGCGTCCAATTAATTAATGTAATTGTCGTATTTCACGCATCATATAAGCATAATAAAGGAAATTCATACATTAAATATCCAGATGTGTCAACAGAACAAAGACAAAGAAATTGCAGAATATATCTCTTTATTCATATCTTCCAAGTGTTTACAGACTCTGCCCACCCTGTGCACACAACAACAGGGGTCCACGCACTCAGTTGCGGATTTCTACCCTAGGCCTTTGTGCACTCAGCTGTAGAGCCTCTACCTACGCTATGACCCAAGAATTAGACTTCTTCTTCAAAGCTATCACTCTATTACATGATTTTTCATTGTCTATCTCCTTAAACTACTTAGAGCTTAGCTCTTTTTATACAATCCCATGGTCTGCAAACCATGGGTACGTCTCTTACAACTGACTTTACTTTACAAAACTAAGGGTGTACTACCCTTTTTTACCCATAATACCTTCGTGCTCTGTGACCAAAAAATGCGGATTCTTTACAATTATATTAAAAAAATTGACTTAAACATGGGCTTTAGCCCAAAAACTACCCTTGGGGGACCCTGCTCCCAACACTCGTCCTGTGCCTCTTTGCAGTTCACGAGGAACTCACTACACAGGTAGTGCACCTAGTTGAACTGCATGCCCTCCATGCACTATGCAGCCAAGGAAACCACTGGTGTCGGAACCTCGTCCGCATGACATTTTCTCATAACCTTGCCAACCAAAATCTGCATGGTAACCTTTACCGCGGGGTTAGTGATCAAGGTAATATAGTACCTGTGTAGCTTATTGACAAGCTTGAACTTGCCCTTCATATTTTCCACGAGGTTGTGCTCACTCGTCTTCTTGCCAAACGCCTTGTTCGGGTTCAATCCTGAGTGTGGCAACAGCATGATCCAATGGATCGACATATCATTGATAGGGATCGGCATGCTCATCCACAAGCACCTGTCATGCACCAGGCACAACAACTTCTTAGTAATGATAAAGTTAATATTGGAGCGGTGATAGTGGGGCACCCAAAACGGGTTCAACAATCCAAACTAGTTCACTTTGTGAATCCACTCCACAGGCTCTAGCGCGGTGACACCAGACTCTTTGTAGAAGACCCTCTTCATGTAGTTGTCTGTAGCAAGGTGGGGGAATCACTCATGGTCCGTCAAATCCCAATATCCTAGCTTCAAATGTAGGATCTACGCTGAGCGGAGACCTTCAAAGGTTAGGTTCTCTGGTAATAGGGGTGTGCTGAGGAGGAATTGTCTTGCATCTGGGTCCTTAGGGACCTTCACTTTTCCCTTGCGCAGAGGGATCTACTATGGCAACTTATATATAGGATCCACCCCCTCGGTGTCTATATGTTCCACGCCCTCCTCAGCCTCCAAATCCACCACTTTCCCCTTCTCTTTCGCGCTTGGATTTTCTTTCCTATGGGCCTGTGTGGCAGCATGCTTCTGTAGTGACTCATGCATTGACACCGACTTCTTTTTCTTATATTTATTTGGCTTGTGGACCTCTCTCACTGGTGTGGGCTTCGACCTAGGCAACCTCAGCTTTGTAGGCACTGCAGCTAGAACCTTGATGCTCATTACATCTAGGGAAGCTCTCTTAGAGGCGATAGTTCCTCCAGTGCTAGCAGTTTCTCCTGGTCAAGACATCATGTTGAGAATGAAGTGCTGGGTATCCTTGGGTAACTTCTCGAATATAGAAAGTAGCAACCAAATCAGTGTAAACCCAAGGATTCATATATAATTGATAGCTTAAGACATAAATTCTAAGAGGGTGAAGTGTTTTTTGCTGGACGACCACGCATAATTTATAGGTGAATTCAAATTCAAATTCGACCATTCCCCCAAAAATCCGTCCATAAATGTTAGATTGGGCAGAAAATTTCCCAATATTTCACTCTCAAATTCAGCGTTAAATGTCGCCCCCCACTCCTCTTAACTGTCTTCTGACAGTCAAATCATGAACAGTGACTGTAATGGTCACTTTCTGGCTATGTTGTGTGGTCTCTCCCCCTATAGCACAGCTCCCTTTGTGCTTCTTTTGGTACTTTGATACCATCTTGTTTCGTGCAGACCAGGCATAGACCCCTTGTCACGCAGCTCTACAAACCAGATAGTGTAGTTTATAGTCCCCCACCTCCTTAGCTGCCTCGAGCGCTAAGAATATGCTACCATCATGTAGTCATTAGGTTGGATCCCTGGTGTATGGCTTCAATCGACTTCCATTTACATTCCACAGAAATGGATCTCCATTTAACTTCATGAGCTGAACTGCTCCACCATCTGTAATCTCTTTGATAACATATGGCCCTAGCTAGTGCATCTGAAATTTTCTTGGAAACTTATCAAACTTACTTTCATATAGTAAAACTAAATCATTTACCTTGAAGTTGCGTAGTTTGATGTGCTGATCGTGCCAAGGTTTTTCACATCCCTTTTGAACTTGCTGATGGAATCCAGAAAAAAACCTATCTTGCTTGATCTCTGTTAGCTACGTGAGCCTCTCTTCTAAAGCTACACGGTCCACCATTCCTATGAAAGCTGCTATGCATAGACTAGGCATGATATACTCCATAGGCGTCACAACCTCTATGCCATAGACCAGCCTAAAAGGTGTCTAACCAGTAAGATTTTTACAGGTAATTTTGTAAGCCCATAACACTACTAGTACGTGCAAATCCCAATCATTCCTCTGTGCATTGCAAACCTTTGTCAATTGTTCCATTGGCCTGAGGATGGTATGGTGTACTCTTCTAATGGTAAACCTGGAACTCCTTTGTTAGCGCACTAATCGTCTCATTGAGAAAATGCGTACTGTGATCACTCATCAAAATATTCAGGCAACCAAACCTCATCAACACATATTCGAATAGGAATTTTGTTGTTGTTTCCCTAGTACAGTCTTTCATAGGTTGTGCCTCTACCCATCTGGTCAAATATTTGGTTGCAGTGATGATATACCGTGCGCCCATCTTCTTTCCCGGAGGCTGAAATGTCCCTACAAAATCAATTGCCCATTTCTCAAATGGCTGTAATGTCATCCGTGGATTAAAAGGAATCACGTCCCTCTGTGATGGCCTACCCATCCTTTGAAATGCATTGCAGGCCCTGCAATATGATTTAGAATCCTTATGCAACGTCGACCACCACAACCCAGTGTGCAAAATATTCTATGTTGTTTGTTTCCCTACATAATGTCCTCCCACAACTCCTCCATGAGCTTCAACAAGGATACTATTTATTTCAAAATTGGGCACACAGTGTCGAAGTATTTCATCTGACCCCATCTTATACAAATGGCCCGCAATAACTAAAAAATATGTCGCATGTGCCACTAATTCTTTCTTCTGTTGACTGGTGTATTTGTTATGAAACCAACTCACAAAAAGATAGAAAAGATAGATCAATGCCTTAGAAATAAGCCTCTTCGAAGGGGCAACCTCCTTTACATTACACAAATGAAAAATTCTTAGATGATTCAAATGACAAAACCTCCTTTCTATATATAGGAGTCTACAGGGTCACAATATAACCAAGTCGACCTAAGAATAATAATATAAAGGCACAAAAATGACAATAGAGGGATTCTATGGGGCACAATAATAACAATAGAGGGATTCTATGGGATTCCATGTTCTGGGATTTTTGAAATCAAACTTCCTCATATCGATTTTTGGAACATGGTGGGTCTTCAATCCAACATTAGAGTCTATGAAATCATGATTAACATTTATTTTTTTCTCGTCATGAGTTTCCTTTACTACCCTTTCACTATTAGTGACCATTTCTTGTAGCAACTTATTCAAATTTATCTTCAATTCTTCCATCTTATCGTCCATGCCATTCATCTTAGCGTTCATGCCATCCATCTTAGCTTCCACGCCATCCATATTAGTTTCCACATCATCCATCTTAGCTTCCAAGTCATTCATCTTAGCTTCTACACCTTTATTTAAACCATCCATCTTAGCTTCTACGTCTTTCTTTAAACCATCCATCTTCTTTTCTGTTACCTTTTGTGCGAGTGAAATTTGTTGCACTTGGTTTCATAATATTGATATATCATGTTGCATTTCTTCCTCTTCTTCATGAGTCATGCTAGAGATTTCAAGTTGCTTACTAGATGTTTCCATTTTCTTTCTTCGGGGCATCAATTACCAATAATAATGCTTCACTATTCCCTTTGAATTCGTTCAAACTAATTTTTCAAACCAAGCTTATGCAAAAATTTAAAAAATACACATCTTTATTCACTTGTAGGAGCTTGATATTGAATCTGATGTACCTCTGCAATTTTGGATCGCCCAGTTCTGAAATCATGAATTGTAGTAGCCCTCTGTGTGCTCTTTCCAATGCCACCAATTTGATCAAAATTATATTCTCCAAGGAAGAGTTATGCCAAATCTCCCACGCTGACCTGATTATAGACTAGTTCAATAGAGTGAACTTGTACGACATGCCACGTGCCACAGTTTCAACCTTAGTACCTACAACTGATACGCCAAAAACTAGAGGTCGTCCTCTTTCTGAAACTTCTGACGAGATTTCAATCTGATGCTCAAAACAAAAGTTATGATGATTTTCCCGATGTCACCTGTTTGGAATGTAATTTGGGAGTCTGCAAAAATGCCAACTTCCTTAGATCATATCTCTGCAAATATAGCGAGAAAATCTCTAAAATTTGAACCCAAAGTTCATAACTATTTCGTCAAAAATGGGTTTTTTTTTAGCTTCTGAAACGTTGGAGAAAAAAAGTTATAGCAAAATGGCACGATGACCTATTTGGAGTAGCGAAACCCTAGAATCCAAAGCTCTGATACCAAACGTTATGAAACCAACTCACAAAAATATAGAAAAGATAGATCAACGCCTTAGAAATAAGCCTCTTCAAGGGGAAAACCTCCTTTACATTACACAAATGAACAATTCTTAGATGATTCAAATGAAAACACCTCCTTTCTATATATGCGAGTCTACGGGGTCACAATATAACCAAGCCAACCTAACAATAATAATATAAAGGCACAAAAATAACAATAGAGGGATTCTATGGGGTACAATAATAAAAATATGGGGACAATAGGGGCACAATAATAATAATAAGGGATACAATGAAAATAGTGATGGGGGAATCGCTAACGTTATAGGGACGTAACAGTATCCCTCTGGAGCCATCCCTGTGGTCAAAAAGTGGACAATGTCCGCAAACTGATTATCTGCTACGTGCACCGCAAAGAGCTGCACATCAGGCAACCCTTCCTCCAAATTGGTTGGCTCCTCCCCTATTTCAATGTGTGACAGATGGTCTAGCCTCGTGTTCAAACTTCCTGGCTACACAATTACTTCGAAATCATACTCCTGAAACAACAACAGCCATCTGCATATCCCCCCCCCCCCCCCCCCAACACAGGCTTATTGACTAAATATTTCAATGCAGAGTGGTCAATGTACATCTTAAAATGTATGCCTAGAAGGTAATGTATGAACTTCTGGAGCACATACACCATATCCAAGTCTTCGTTCTATGTTTTCGAATAATTCTTTTCAACCTTAGAAAAATTCCTGCTCGCAAACACTATAGGGTGCAATACATGAGGCATCTGCATGCACATGGAACTCCTTCTTCTAGTTCGGGAAGACAAGGATTGGCACGGTGACCATTTTCTCCTTTAGTACATCTAGGTTGCATTGACATTCTTCATCCCAACAGAATGTAGCATCCTTCTTCAGTAATTTTTCCATAGGCATGGTAATATAAGCATAACTTTGATGAACTTCCGATAATATCTAGAATGGCCCAGTGTTGTGCACAACTATTTAACACTCCTTTGCGCCTCCAAATTAATTATAACCGTGATTTTAGTAGGGTCCACCATTAATCCTTGTTTGCACACCACATGACCTAGAAAAATTCCAAAGGGGATGAAAAATAAGCATTTCTTCAAGTTTAGCACAATCTGATACCTTCGGCATGTGTCCAACATCAGGTGTAGAATATCTACATGGCGCTTAACTAGCTCAAACATTGTCCAGTCATCAAAATATACTTCCAAGAACTTGTGAATGAACTCTTTGAACGTCGCGATGACCACGTGCGAAAATATCACCGACGCATTCTTAACTCTGAAAGGCATCACTGTATATTAGAAACATCCCCATTCTGTTGCAAAGGTGGCCTTACTCCTGTCTTTTGGCACGATATTTATCTGATGGTATCTAGAGAACCCATCAATGAATGAATAGGTCTCCTACCCACCAACATTATCCAGTACTTCATTTATGAATGGGGTTGGAAAAGGATCATGACCACAAGAATCGTTCAGCTTCTTGAGATCTACACAAATCCTTATTTCATCCTTCTACTTCTTTTCCTGAACGACCATTAGACTCACCCAATCAGATTCCTCCACTAGTTCAATAATACCTGCTGCAAGCATCTTGTCCAACTCCAAGCGGACCTTTTTAGGGTTCTCTATCTGTGGTCCCTCTACTTCGCAATGGCCTTCTCCTTCGGGGATGTTAATATTACTTGGATCCTCATCCTCTCCTTCAATAGTCATATTATAGCATTCTTGCACATGGCGCAACTGGGTGATCCAACCTGGTTGAATCAATTCCAAGGGATCCTGCAGAATTCTGAAGATTTTTGCCTTAACCTCATGTAGCACTACATCAATACTCTCAAATCAGTCTTCAAAGTTTAACTTCCCCACAAACCCCTCTCTTATGATATCCCATTCCGTGATGTCATGATAGAGCTCTAGTTCCAAATACTAGTTCATAGGAATGATGTCCAAGGTGTGACAGAAAATATGCACCCACTCTGGCTGCGACTCTGTTCCATAAACCTTAGTCCACTTTGCGAAATGATTGCATGGATTATCTCTCCCATCATACTTCTCAATAAACCATACCTTGGGGTAACCAAATCACATCCTCATCATCCTCCTATATTCGTACCATTCTTCAAAATTGTCTTTATGCGTACCCCACCACTGTATGGGCATAGCACGTAGTGCCAAATCCAGCGCTTGGAAGCAATGCTTCTCAGGCACTTCTCTTTCAAATGCATCTAGAAATTTATTCACATCAGTTAGACCATCATAATAAGGCAAAATTCTTACCTCGGATAATACATAGCGCAACGATTTAGTCATCATATTACATCGTAGCGTAGATACTTCATGTAACCTATTCTTCCAGTGCTCCAATTCTTTGTCCAAATCTAATGTACAGGAGCTTTTGTGGTCCCATGCATTTCATCCATCGATGGTTGGATTAACCCAATCTTGGTCTCGCACTGTTATATTATAGATTTGGTCCAAATCATCGTCGCTTTTCTCATATTTGTAGACTGGTTCAGTATAGCGTGGTCCTTCTGCAAGGTCCAATGGTACTACCACATGGAGTGATTTCCTTTTGAACGACATCGTCCGCTTCTTCAAATTGATGACCCCATTCATGTCGATATCCCAATCAATTCCAAGGAGCGCAGGATATGGATTATTATCATCAACAATCTCTATCACTTCAAAATCAGCCAACGCGCTCACACCTCCTATATCTACAGTTACTCCATGAAATCTCCCCATAGGGTTAATCTTTTGTTTATTTTCCATTCTTAATTAGATCGGAGATCACTACAACACAGGTCTCCCCATCTTTTCCAAATCTGTTTAGGCAAAACATTCACATCCGACCCTAGATCCAAAATAACTTGATCCATCTCGTATTCTCTTATTTGTGCAGTGAGCCTCATCTCGCATCCTTTTGTCGTCTTATTTCTACCAATATTTCTGACCGTGCGGTGGCCACTAGAAGCATTATCCTTGCCAGTGCATTTATTTATCAACTCCTTTAATCCTTTCACATACCTGTTGTTGCACAATAGTTTCATGCTAGTCTCCAAGAAAGTAGTAAGCATGGAGGGGTCAACTTCTTCCAATAGCCTATCCTGACTTCCTGAGGTAGAAGATTCAGTGAAGCTTTGCTTTGCTTCCATGAACGTCTCCTTTGCATGCTCCAAATCAAACCCAACTTCTTTTTATGGAGCCTTGCAGACCCATCCATCTTCTTTAGGTTGTTTTCCCTTATCGTCACCAGTCATCACACCACTTCGTGGCACAATATTGACATTGGGATCCTCTTCGTGATGTGTTTCCCTCATCATCTATAGGTTCTGGGTAGGTTGTTGAGGCCGCACCTTCTTCTCTTGCATTTTAGCTATCAATCTATGGAATTATTCTATCGTGTGGTCAAATTGAGTACAATACCAGCATGACGGGCATTTCTGGCTCGTACACTCCCATACGTAGTGTCTTGGCACTCCGCAATTATAGAAAATAACTTTCCCTCGACCTCTACGAGGCCCTCCTCCTCCTCAGCCTCATCCCTAATATCCTCCATGCACTCCCCCGATGCCTTGATCCAGAGGCTAAGTTTTTGTTTGCATCTAATACACTGGTGTTATTTCCATCATTAATTCATAGATACGATAGTTATGCTCATCATGGCCTACCAATTTACAGAAGTTTCAGAATAACTATTGCGGCATCTATACGAATTTTTGCAGTAGGTGGAAATTGTCTGTTACATGTTTTCCTGCTACTTGACAGATAGCGCACCACAGCACGAGCCCTGTACTTGGTCCTTCTGGGGCTTCCGACCTCAGAGACATGGGCCCTCCTCCTGCCATATAATTCGCGAAAACAGGGAAATGATCTTTATCATGCCCCTGGTTCTTACACTTGAGGCACCAAACTTCTTCATGCACTTTCGGTCGAGCTGCTTTTTCCTTATTCAAGCTATAAAACTCCAAGAAGAGGTTCTGCAACTCCGCATGAATCTATTGAACTACCAATGTCGCATCCTAGATAGGAATCTCATGTAATCTCATTGCGATCTCCAGCGTTTCTGCCCATGTTCTTATATTTTGTTGTGACAGAGAAATCCTTAAGTGAGGCAAGAGCATGGCTAGAAACCAGTCGTGGTGTTGACTGTCTGTGAGATTCATATTGGCTTCGTGGATTTTGCACTTCAGTCTCTGATCCAGTTCCCAGGTCGTTTCACCGACCCTCGTCATGATTTCCTTGAACCCCACTACTGATTGTGTTTCAAACATAAGCCTACTGAATTCATTTTTCAGAGCAGTCTGAGTGTCTGCTAATGACACCACTGGGTTGTCAGTGTAGTACTTAACGTACCATGTGAATGAGCGATCTTGTAGAGTAGTAACCAACTATGCTTTCTTCATATTATCATTTGTAATATTCTGCACGGTCCACATAGCCTTCGTAACAAACTAAAACCGGACTGGGTCCTCATTTCCCAAGCCCTTGAAAACAAGTAATTTCATTGTATTCGACATATTGAATGATGGTGGAGGTGGTGGTGGTGTGGGCGAAGGTGTATGTTGTGGAAGTGAAGGTGGAAGTGGCATGGATGAAAGAGGTATTTGTGGAAACTCTTTCTTTATTAACTAGACAACACTCTGTGGTGAAGCCTGTGATGCTTCCTCATCGTTACTCAGAGGAGGCTCAATTAACGGGCTATATTCAGGGCCTGTTCTTCCTCTAACCCTGAAGAAATTTCTTCTTCGCATAGCTCCAAACATCAAGGTAATGGCATAAACCGCTTTTCACACAAGAGCATCTTAATCCAAGTATTCCAAGATCTCAAATACTTACCTCGCGGTCCCTTGATGAAGTGTCGCTCGGCTTCGCTCTAGCTGACTGAGGTATCAACCACGAATTCTGTCACAAATCCTCCTATGACTTGATCAAGTCAATGTTCGATAACGTGCATGAGCTTATCTTTAGAGGCTTCCAATCTCCGTACTAGCTTCGAGGTCCACACTATTGGACCATCAAGCCTCCACCTTCCTTGGTCGTCTACCAATTTAGTGATCCACTCGTATAGTTCGATTAGGAAGGTGCAGAAAAATATCTCATGTATTTATGTGTATAGATATATATCCAACTATTGTTCTTTCATCAAGCGTAAACGTTTTTTCTCTTACACCTCGAATTCGTGGATCTTTCTATCCAACCACTCCTCAATTTCTTTCTTGGTCGGATTCCAGTGATGCAACATCACACATCTCTTTATGCAGATCTTGATCTTGGCAACAAAACCATTTGTTGGCTTAGTGGGCGTTGGGAACGGGTCCCCTGGGGTCAATTTTTGGGTCAAAAGCCCAAGTTTTATGGCTAAAGGCCCAAGTTTTGTTTAAAGGAATGTAAAGTCTCCGCAATTTATGGTTGCGGAGCATGAAGATGTCAAGAGTCAATAAAGGGTTTCTGCCCTTCTTTTGTGTAAAAGCATGTCGGCTTTAGAGATCTAGCCATGGTCTGCGGACCATGGGATTGTATAAAAAGGAGGTCTTAGAGGAGTCTAAGATAATTTAGTTCATAGTTGATACTTGATGTTAATGAATGTAATGGGTATGTGAGAGCTAAGAGCGAAGAGCCTTAGCATAGGAAGAGGCTCTACAACTGAGTGTGTAGAGGCCTAGGGTGGAAGTCTGCAGCTGAGTGTGCAGAGCCTTATAGCTATGTGCGCAGGGTATTCAGAGTCTGTACTGGATATTTGAATCAATAATAACGAGAAGTATTCTGAAATTACCTGTATATTTTACTTCTGTTCATTTCATGCGATTGTGTTATGTTGAATACTGGATATATGTTTTAATGTTACTCTAATGTGTGAATCTATTGTTTTTCTGTTTTATATGAAAACAAGTAGAGATATATGTTTACATGAAGATAACCATAATTGCATGTTAAAGTAACCAATACTTAAGCGAATCTGGGTAGATACAAAAGTGAGAGTAATTACAGGGGCATGTAAGTGCCTGATCTACTATTTAGGGCCCGCGAAGGACAACCAAAGACTTTCACAGAGGCTTCGAGGATGAATAAGAGAAGTACTTTGATAAGACCTAAAGGGCTTATCAATCTGCATGAATGAAGGTTAAGGCAAATAACTGACATCACAACCATCTCAGGGGTGGAAAATTGGTTCCTGCACCCCCCCATACTGCTTCAGGGAAGACTTCAGTCTGCGCTCCGTGGATTGCTGCCGAAAGGGCTAGTAGTGTAGGTATTTTCTTGGCTACTTAATGTTGAACCTGAGTCAGGGTCCATCAAGCCAACAAATGGTTCTGTTTCTAGGACTGATATCTGCATAACGAGATGTGTGATGTCGCATCATTGGAATCCAACTAATAAGGAGATTGAAGACTGGGTGGATAGAAAGATCCATGAATTTGTGGCGCAAGAAAACAGGAATTCACGATTGATGCAAAGAATAGTGGTTGGATAGATATTTGTACAGAGAGATACATGAAATCTTCTTTTGTTCCTTCCCCGTTGAATTATACGAGTGGATCGGGAAGTTGGCAGACGGCCAAGGGAGGTGGAGGCTTGATGTTCCGATTGTCTGAACCATAGAGTTAGTGCAGAGATTGTAAGCCTATGAGGATAAGATCACGCACATTTTTTATCATTGGCTCGATCGTATCATAGGAGGATTTGTTACAGAGTTTGTGGTTGATACTTCCGTCAGTTACAGTGAAGTAGAGTGTCGCTTCTGCAAGGGGCTACGAGGTAAGTATTTGAAATAATTAAATACTTGGATTAAGATGCTCTTGTGTGAAAAGTGGGTTATGCAGCTACCTTAATGTTTGGGGCTACACAAAGTGGAAGGATTTTCAGGGACGGAGGAAGAAAAGGTCTTGAATATAGCCCACTGATTGAGCCTCCTCTGAGTGACGACAAAGGAGCAGCACAGGCTTCTCCGCTGAGCGTTATTCAATTGATAAGATAGGGATTCCTGTGAATACCTACACTACCTCCATCCTGACCTCATCTATCCACACCGACTCCATCCTCACCTCCACCGCTTACCCCCACACCCAAACTGCCACCACCTCCACCACCATTCAACATGGCAAACTCTATAAAGCTACCTATGTTCAAGGGTGTAGGAAATGGAGATCCAGACCAGTTTTGGTTCATCGCGAAGGCTGTGTGGGAAGCTCAAGGTATCATGAATGACCAAATGAAGAAAGCAATGTTGGTTAGTTCTTTGTAGGACCGCACACTAACTTGGTACATTAAGTACTACATTGATAATCTGACGTCTATGTTGGCCGATATCTAGACTGCGTTGAATAAGGAATTTAGTATACCTAAGTTTGAGGCGCAATCAATTGTGGGATTCAAGGAGATCATGATGAAGCTTGGAGAGATGCCCTGGGATTTGGATCAAAGATTGAAGTGTATGATCCGTGAAGCCAACATGAATCTAACTAATGAGAAGCACTGCAAATGGTTTGTGGCCTCGCTCCTGCCTCACCTGAGGGTTCACTATCACAACATAAGATTGGGACCCAGGTGGAAGCCCTGGAAATTGCGATGAAATTGCACGAGACACCAATGCAGGATGCTAATCTGGGGGTTCAACAACTTCACTTGTATTTGTAGAACCTTTGCCTCGAAATGAAAAGTTTGAAGAAAGACAGAACAACTCGGTCAGAGGCGTGCGAGGAAGTGTGGTGCCTAAAGTGCAAAAGATAGGGGCATGACAAATATCACTCTCCTATTTTCGCAAATTATGTTGCATCAGGGGGACCAATTCCTCTGAGGCCAGAAGGTACAGTAGGGCCAAGTACAGGGATCATGCTATCTCTCAGGTAGCTGGAAAACATGTGCCAGACAATTTCCATTTGCTTTAGAAATTTGTGTAGACACCATGATAGCTCGTCTGCAACTTTTGTCAATTTGTGGGTCATGATGAGCGCAATTGTTGAAGTTACGAATTAATGATGGACATAAAACTCGCATACAGGGTGTAGGTAGAAACGTGGCCTCCAGACCAAGGCATTGGAGGAGCGTGAGGTGAGTATCAGGGGCGCGGATGAGGTCGAGGTGGAGGAGGACCTGGTAGAGGTCGAGGGTAGATTATTTGTTATAATTGTGGAGAACCAGGACACTATGCGTGAGACTGCTCGAATCTGATGTGGCTGTCATGCCGCTATTGTACTCAGTTTGATCATGTGAAGGAGGATTTCCCTATATTGTTAGCTAATATATGTGAGAAGGGGGCACAACCTCAACAACTGACTCAGAACTTGTAGATGATGAGGGCTGAGTCTCACGAGGAAGACCCCAAGGTAAATATTATGTTGCGGAGTGGAGTGACGACTGGTGAGGATAAGGTGAAGCAGCTCAAAGAAGAGAGTGGGTTTGCAAAGCACCAAAAAAGGAGATCGGGTTTGATCTAGGTGTGCAAAAGAAACATTTATGGAAGCAATGAAAATTTTCGCTGAGACCTCTACCTCAGGGAGTCAAGAGAAACTAGTTGAAGAAATGGACTTGTCCATGACTACCACGTTCTTGGAGACCTGCATGAAACTGCTTTGTGATCGTAAGGCTATGAAGAGACTGTAGGAACTGATCAATAGGTGCGATGGTAAGGAAAACACTACTAACGAATCATGTGTAGTCAGAAAGCTTAGTAAGCATAAGGCACGGACTAGATGTGAGATGAGACTCACCGCGCAGATAGGAGAATACAAAATGGACCAAGTTATCTTGGACCTCGGGTCCGACGCGAATGTTTTGGCGAAATAGACATGGGAAAGAATGGGGAGGCCTGTGCTACAGTGGTCTCCAATTCAATTAAGAATGGCGAATCAACAGAAAATCTTCCCAATGGGGAGGTTGCAGAGGGTAACAACTGATATCGAAGGCGCGAGCGCACTAGCAGATTTTGAAGTGATAGAGATTGTGGATGACAACAAACCCTACCCTGCGCTCCTTGGGATTGACTGGGCCACTGACATGAATGCGGTAATCAACCTGAAGAAGCAAAAGATGATATTTGAGAAGAAATCGCTCCGTGTAGTGGTTCCACTAGACCCTGTAGAAGGACCGTGCTATACTGAACCAGTCCGCGATTATGAAAGTGATGATGATTTGGACCAGATTTACAAGATAACGATGTGATATCAAGATTGGGTGAATCTAGCTGTAGGTGGACATATTGCATAGGACTATGAGAGCTCCTGCACATCAGATTCAGGCGAAGAACTGGAGCACTGGAAGAATCAACTACATGAAGTGTCCATGCTGTGTTGTAATATGATGACCAAATCATTGAGCTGTGTATCATCAGAGGTAAGAAATCTACCTTACTATGATGGGTTAACTGATGTTGATCACTTTTTCGATGCATTTTAAAGGGAAGTACTAGAGAAGCATCTCTTCCAGGCATTATATTAGGCGTTTCACGCTACACCTGCAAGATGGTGGGGTACACACAAGGATAGTTTTGATGATTGGCATGAATATAGGAGGATGATGAGGATATGCTTTGGTCATGTGAAGGTGTGATTAATAGAAAAATATGATGGGAGAAATGATCCGCGCAACCATTTGGCCAAATGGAATGAAGTGTTCAGAGTGAAGCCTCAACCAGAATGGGTCCATCTGTTTTGTCATACCTTGGATGTTATACCAATGAATTGGTACTTGGAGATGGAACTTTGCCATGGTACCGAAGAATGGGATATTTTGTGCGGGGGATTTTTTATGACATTCAATTTTGAAGATGGATTTGAATCTATTGACGAAGCGTTACAGGAGGTTAAGACGACAATTTTCAGGATACCACAAGATCTTCTAGATTTGATCCAACTTGATTGGATCACCCAGCTGAGCCACCCGTTGGAGTGCTACAATGTCACAACGGAAGAAGAAGATGAAGACCCGAGAAAGATTAATATTCCAGAGACTGAAGGACATTTTGAAGTTGAGGGACCACAACTAGAGAACTCAGACATAACTGAGCCGCTCAAAACCAGGCAGGTGAACATTGGTATGGAGGCAGAGCCAAAGTTTGCAAAGATTGGGGACTAATGGGATGACACAATAGTAGATGAGGTCACTAAACTACTCCGCGAATATCAGGATTTGTTTCCCACTAAGTTTTCAGATCTGAAAGGGATAATAGGGGACCTAGGTGTCATGAAGATCACCCTAAAACCAGACGCGAAACTTGTGAAGGAAAGACCTTATTGCCTCAATCTGAAGTATAAAAAAAGGTTTTCTTAGAGTTAGACAAGATGCTCACAGTAGGTATTATTGAACCGGTGGAAGAATCTGATTGGGTAAGCCTAATAGTGGTTCAAGAAAAGAAGCAGAAAGAAGACATAAGGATATGCATAGATCTCAGGAAGTTGAATGATGCCTTCATGCATGATCCCTTCCCAACTCCATTCACTAATGAGGTCATGGATAATGTTGACGACCAGGAAACATATTCGTTCACTCATGGGTTCTCTGGGTACCATCAGAGATTGCGCCGGAGGATAGAAGTAAGATGAACTTTGTGAATGAATGGAGATTCTACCAGTATACGGTGATGCCTTTTGGGCTGAAGAACACATTAGTGATCTTTTCGTGTGTAGTCATCTCGACATTCAAGGATTTCATTCATAAATTTCTAGAAGTATACTTTGATGATTGGACAGTGTTCATACTGTGAAGCGCCATGTGGCAAGTCTGTGTTTGATGCTAGATACATGCCAGAGGCACTAGATTGTGCTCAATCTAAATAAATGTTTGTTTTGTGTCCCTTTTGGGATCTTGCTAGGCCATGTGGTATGCAGACAAGGCTTGATGGTAGACCCTGCAAAGATCGCAGTCATAATCAATTTGGAGGCGCCAAGGAGTGTGAAACAACTATGTGCAACATTGGGCATAGGGGATATTATAGGAAATTCATCAAGAGCTATGCCTAGATCACCGCTCCAATGGAAAAACTATTAAAGAAGGATGTTACGTTTTGTTGGAATGAAGAATGCTAGAAGAGCTTGGATGTGCTAAAGGAGAAAATGGTTAATGCACCAATCCTAGTCTTTCTGGATTGGAAGAAGGAATTTCATGTGCATGTGGACGTGTCATGTATTGTGCTAGGGGCAGTACTGACACAGGCTGGTGAAGGGGAATTGGATCACCCTATAGCGTTCGCAAGTAGGAAGCTATCCAAAGCTGAGAAAAATTATTCCACGATAGAGCGTGAAGGACTAGCTATGGTGTACGTGCTCCAGAAGTTTAGGAATTATTTGTTGGGAGAACATTTTAAGATGCATACAGATCATTCGACATTAAAATACCTTCTCAACAAGCTTGTGTTGGGGGGGAAGATATGC
>APFE031511491.1:269052-291753 GCA_000404065.3 Pinus taeda
GCGGGAGGTCATTATGCAGGAAAAGAAACAACGCAGAAGATTCTACGCACTGGGTTGTAGTGGCTGACCTTGCATAAGGATTCAAAAGCATATTGTAGGGCATGCGACGCATGCCAAAGGATTAGCAGACCCTCGCATAGGGATGAGCTACTGCTGAATCCACAGATATCGCTATAGCCCTTCGAGAAGTGGGCGATTGACTTTGTAGGACCAATTCAACCTATAGGAAAGAAGATGGGGGTGCGGTACATCATCACTGCGATTGAGTACTTAACCATATGGGTGGAGGTGTAGCCTATGAGGACTGTACAAGTGTGATAGCAGCCAAATTCATCTTTGAGTATGTGCTGACAAGGTTTGATTGTCCAAAAATTTTAATGAGCAATCGCAAAGAGTTTCAGGTTTACCATTAGAAGAGCACACCCTATCACCTACAGGCTAATGGGATGGAGGAAGCATTTAATAAAATATTGGAGAGCATTCTCACAAAGGTTTGCAATGCTCAAAGAAATGACTGGGATGTTTGCGTGCCCACTGTGTTGTTGTCTTATAGAACAACTTGCAAGAAGTTGATTAGACAAACATCGTTTAGGCTGGTTTATGGTGTGGAAGTTGTGATGCTAATGGAGTACAATGTACCTAGTCTGCGCATAGCGGCATTCATATGAATGGTGGATTGCGGAGCCCTAGAGGAGAGGTTTGCGTAGCTAACAGTACTTGAAGAAGATAGATTTCTAGCTGGATTCCATCAATAATTTCAAAAGGATCGCAAAAACGCATGGCACGATTGGCACATCAAACTGTGCACCTTCAAGGTAAATGATTTAGTTCTATTATATGATAGCAATTTTGATAAATTTCTAGGAGAATTTCGGATGCATTGGCTGGGGCCCTATGTCATCAAGGAGATTACCGATGGTGGAGCAGCTCAGTTGGTGAATTTGAATGGAGAACCATTCCCAAGGTGAGTGAACCAGGTTAAGCTCTCTGGCACGCATGAACCATGAGAAATTTGAAGCTCTGATAGCGAGTTTAGTGTTTGAGAGGTTTTCAAAAGAGACACAGGAGTTGTTGTGTAGTATTATGTCAGTGCCCACAGAAACTATGAGTGCAGGAGAAGCAATGGTAGCTGAGGGAACTGCCCCAAAAGTAGAAATGGCAGCGGAGGAAGCTGCCCCTGAGGTTGAGAGAATCGAAGTACCAGTAGAAGTGCCTAAGTCACCGAGGATGCCCAGGATGAGGCCTACGCTGACCCAAGAGGGTCCAAAATCAAGGAAATATCAGCAGAAAGTGCCATAGTGGGTGCGTGCATCACCCAAAAGGCATCCGTAGAAGGAAAAGCCCACCGTGTAGGAGAAGGGAAAGCTAATTGACCTTCAACCTGAAAATGATGTTTAGGAGATCCTTATGGGCGAGGAAGACATTGACATGAGGGTGGAGGATGTCGACATTGAGCAGTTTGACCCTATCTCTAAGCTACCCAAGTACATTCCTCCATGCAGAGGCAAGGCAAAGGTTTCAAAGACATTGATGAAAACAAGGTCATGCTACATACACCCTTGCTGCCAGAAAAAATTTCCTTTGAAGGAACACGCCTGGGGCACGTCCCCCTATTAAAATTGGAAGATTGGGATTTGGCTGATACATAGCGCTTTCCCCACTTAGCCATAGATCACAAAACTTCGGGCTCAGGAACAACGAGCATTGAATGTCATCAATGAGCAGAAGGTGAACAATGCCCAGAAGCTTGCTGAGAATACTTCTGCCATCGAGCTCTTCAAGGCTATCATGGTGAAGAATGAGTGCACTACCAAGGTAGTGATGGAGGCATGAAGGTCTATCCCTGAGCTGGATATTCTTGAAGATGCACCTGTGGATGAACGAATTCAAAAGCCCGTTGCAAGAGTGTGCGAAGCGAGATTAGAGCTGGCCAAGTTTAAGTTGGAACTGAACCTTAATATCATAGAACTTGCATTGAGGGACCAGCCGTCGACTCCACCAAACATAAAGGAGACGCGTGAGGCTGTTGTCAGAGATGCAGTAGTCGCTATAGATAGCGTAGTGAAGGAGTGCACAACACTCTTCGAGCAAGAACTCCAAGTGGTTACCAATTTTCAGGAGGATCCCACCTTGCAAAGTCTGGAAACAGAGGCCTGGGAGCTACAACAGATATATGATGAAGTCAAAGTGACAGTGTGCATCGTCGCCCTTATGCATAGGCTAACAAAACTGCAGGAGGAAAAGGTGCTAAAAGAGCATGTGGATGTAGCGCAATGCAAAGAGAGCATCCTCAAGGTGATAATAGGGCCTTGGCTTGATGAAGCCTATGCACTCACAACCACCATCGAAGGAAAACTTACTAGTCCATGGGGAATGTAGAATAAGGTACAGGTAGATCATGCAGGGCTAATGATGGAGCAACTAGTTGAATAGATGAAGCAGGCGACAACACAGTGCACCGCCAAAGTTGCGGTCATACAGGTGGAGCTAGGAGGTCTTCGTGACAATATCTCCACACTAGTAGAGTGACTCAAGGGTGAGTCACAAGTTTTTCTTTGGGGGCCTGTTGGGAACGGGTCTTCTAGGGTCAATTTTGGGGTTAAAAGCCTAAGTTTTGGGGCTAAAAGCCCAAGTTTTGTGTAAAGGAATGTAAAGTCTTTGCATTTTGTGGTCGCGAAGCACAAAGATGTCAAGAGTCAATAAAGGGTTTTCGCCCTTCTTTTGTGTAAAAGTATGTTGACGTTAGAGATCTACCCATGGTCTGTGGACCATAGGATTATATAAAAAGGAGGTATTATATGAGTCTAAGATAGTTCAATTCATAGTTGATACTTGATGTTAATGAATGTAATGGGTTTGTGAGAGCTAAGAGCAAATAGTCTTAGCATAGGAAGAGGCTCTGCAGCCGAGTGCACAAAGATCTAGGGTAGAAGTCTGTAGCTGAGAGCGCGGACCCCTGTAGCTGTGTGCACAGGGTAATTAGAGTTTGTACTGGATGTTTGAATCAATAATAAAGAGAAGTATTTTGAAATTACCTGTGTATTTTACTTATGTTCATTGAATGCGATTATGTTATGTTGAATACTGGGTTTACGTTTTAATGCTACTCTGATGCGCAAATCTATATATTTCTCTGTTTTATATGACTGCAAGTAGAGATATATGTTTACGTGAAGATAACCATAATTCCATGTTAAAGTAACCAATACTTAAGCAAATCTGGGTAGATATAGAAGTGAGAGTAATTATAGGGGCGTGTAAGTGTCTAATCTATCTATTTAGGGCCCACGAAGGACAATCAGAGACTTTCACGGAGGCTTCAAGGACAAATAAGAGAAGTAATTTGATAAGCCTTAAAGGGCTTATCGATCTACACGAAGGAAGGTTAGGTAAAATAACCGACATCTCAACCATCTCAGGGTGCGGAAACTTGGTTCTCGCATTCCCCCATAGTGCTTCGGGTGAGACTTCAGTCTACACTCCATGGATTTCTACCGAAAGGGCTAGTAGTGTAGGGATTTGCTTGGCTGCTTAATGCTGAACCTGGGTCAGGGGCCATCAAGCCAAAAGTGGGTTCTGACCCAGGTTCAGAGTTAGTTTTGCCAAACAAATCCCTACACTACTGACCCTTTCGGCATCAATCCTCAAAGTGCGAACTGAATTCTCACCCGAAGTAGTATGGGGGGATGCTGGAACCAAGTTTCCACACCCATAGATTAGTGTAATGTCATTTAATTACCTAAATCTGCCTTTTCTAAGACTTTATGGCTTATCGATATAACTCCCTTTAATTGGCCTTTAGACCTCTGCCGAAGATCTACGACTGTCTTTGGTGAGCCCTGAATAGGTGGATCAACTACTTATGCATATCAAATATGACTTATAACCCAGTAATTAACCCTTTTCGCTTAAGTGTTCAAAAACTTCAACATACAACAAGATAATCTTCATGTAAACAGTTAATTGTAATTGCTTTCATGTAACAATGTCAATCGTGTAAAGTCGCGCATCAATACATCATTATTTCATAAACCCATTATAACATAAGGCACATTCATATAAACAGAAGTAAAGAGACAACACAAGTATTTCTGCAACGATCTTCTTTATTGATAATCAATTCAATCTTACAGACTCAAGACTTCCTTTCTCACTTAGTTGCAAACTCTACTCCAGGCCTCTGCGCACACAACTGCAGAGCCTTTCTTCTACTCTAAGACTTCTACGCTCTTCCTTTTATAAACCCATTACATTTGTCTTCATCATCATTCATTACTTCTCTTAGACATCCTAAGACACACCTATTTATACAATCCCATGGTCCGCGAACCATGGGTAGACCTTCAAAAGCCGACACAACTTACATAAAAGAAGGGTAAAACCCTTTATGACACTTTAACTATCTACGTGCTTCGCGACCACAACTTGCAGAGACTTTACATTTTATACAACAAAACTTGGGCTTGTTCCCCAAAACTTGGGATTTTGTCCCAAAATTGACCCTAGGGGACCCCATCCCAACATCCTCAGAATGCTTGTAGAGACCATTGTGTGAGGATTCATTATAAGTGGCTAAGCGGGACCTTTCACTAGCCAGAGGAGGAACCATGGAAGAATTACTACAATGCCTCCAAGTCCTGCGAGACAATCCATTTTGTAGGAACATCACAGGTTTCTTTGTAGCAGGAAGGCACTTCAAAGGAAGTACCAACAAAAAATCACAACATATTGCGTGAGAATGGAAAGAGGAAGGTTGTGCACAGTCTAGGGGGAGAACGAAGCCGCAAGATGAAAGAAAATATAATCATTATGAGAATGGCTATAGCAGCAGAGAATAAAATGAAATAGAGGGTGAAGGAAGAAAAATGAAAGAAGAGGGACAAATGAGAGCATAATATATTGGAGGAAGAAAGGAAGAAGAGGAAAGGCGAAAGGAAATAGCATAAGAAACAACACAAAGACAAGCTAAAGAGCTAGAACAGAACTGACAATCAGAGGAGGAGAGAAAACAAATATAGGACAAAGACCTCACTTAAGAGATAGAGGATTTAATCAAAATTTAAAACATGGAGGAACTATAGCCACAAAATCAAGATGTCAACATGATGCCCAGTACACAGCAGGTCACCATTCAGACTCCCCGTCCTCTAGAAGATCAACCTCCAAGCGAGGAAGAGGAATTTGTTCCTCTTGATGATGGTTTAGTTATGGATATGTACAATCTGACTTATGATGAGCTTCAGAAAAATATTGTACAAGAGAGGAATAAACATTTTTTGGATGACCTTTCATATCCTGCATATATCATAGAAAGGGTGATCGTGACAGACACCAGAAGAAATCCTAGTGCTATTTTCATAGCCAACTTGGCCTTTGCAGGTGCTTCAAAGTCAAACATGGAGTATTTGATGGTCGAGAACAAACAGCTGACAAAGAACTTGCAGGTTTCTAGGCAAGAGGTTGAACAACTCCTAGCAGAGGCATAGAACGCAACATCTGCACTAGTTCATCTGCAAGAACTGAAGGAAGCGATACTTAGAACCTCCATGCATTGCACCTGACTTTCCGCAAACTCACACACTTCTTCCCACCAAAGTCACCATACACCACTCTATGTGTTGCAATAGCCAAGGCACATCATTAAAACCCATTGCAATGACATCCGTGTCATATTCGAGATGGGAATCCTACACCAAATGGTGTGAGGTCTAATTAGGACTCATATTGGGGAGATCCCCTAAATGTTGTTCGATCAAACACCGTCAACATTTTTGGCACTAGAAGGAGGGCTAGATGATAAGTTAAGCCCATGAAGTATGTTTGAACTTTTGACACCTTTAATGGCTTATTCCCAAATCTTAACCCCGACATGTTTTTCTAGAACTGCAAATTTGAAAGTGCCCGCAGGAATAATTCATGACTTGAAAAATTTGAAATTCAATGGCGAGGGTGGAACAACCATTCTCGAGCACATCGCTCATTTCTTTGAATTTTACACAAAACACAATATTCATTGTGAGGATACTCTGTGTAGGTTGTTCATCCTCACGTTTGAAGCATGTGTAAAGGAATGGTGTTACACATTTCCAACCTCTTCCATACACTTTTTCAAATACCTTGTCAAATATCTTTACTGCGCCTTTGACAGGTATGATTATAAATCTGTTTTCAAGAAAATCATGCGATTGTCAAAAGCACCTGATGAATCTCTTGATGATTTCCATGATCATTTTATTCATTTTTGTTTTGAATTTTCTAAAGATGATATTGATTAGAAATTAACAAAAGAGAAATTCAAATATCTTTTTCACATTTTGATGGATCCACACGAATATGAGCCTTTTGAAATTCCCCCAACATACCTCAGTTATGGAGCTTCTAAATCTGCGATGAATGAAGTTGTTGTTACAAGTGACTCTTCATCTTCCCCTCATCTAACAACTCCATTTCCACAGCTTGAGGTGGTAGAACTTGAGAGTTCATCCACTGATTTACCACCATCATCTCCTACCCAACATACTCAAAATTTTAGCACACATTTGGACTGTGAATCTGATGTTTGTGATGATTTTTTATCTCCTCATCCTCAATCCATTGATTCCTTCGGTCCTCCTGATTGTGAGTTGTTTGGTTCCCTTGTTTCAATTGTTTCTGTCGATTTTTACGAGGATCAATTTCATAATGGATTTAGTGTTGAGAAGCAAACCTCCGAGATCTTTTATGATGAATATGTGTGGGAGTCTATCTCTAAACAAAAATCTACAATGAAGGATTATTTTTATCCTTCCACACCTCTCCCTCATTATCCTGACATATTCCACAATTCTGTCAAAACTCGTGGGACGTCAGTTTCACACCCAAATGCAAAGAGGAAAAATATTCTCTTCTCAATCTTCCCAATCATCTGATCATTGTGAAGAATTAGAGGGTGAAATTTTTTGTTTTCAATCTTCCCCTCTTTACGATTCTTTAGATCATGAGGATGCCTTTATTTTTTATCATGAACTTTCTAATCATGGCTTTCGTGATCTCTTCATTGACTCATCTAGTCACGAATTAGGTCTTTCAATGGTTGATCTTTCTAGGTCACCAGTCTTTGATGATCTATCTTCTGATGTTTTGAAACTTCCATAAGATTTCAACGCACTTCAACCTAAGCTGATGGTTATGTCACGTTCCTGCATTATTGAGTCCAGTTACAATTCTGATCAGAACAATAATGTATCTTTCAAGGCTCCTCATCACACCTCTGCACAAATTGAAAATCTATCTATTCCACAATTTTCGCATCCTCAATCTGTCTTGCACGATCCCATCGCTCAATCATTCAAGGGGTCATACTTGGTGAGCTCTGTTGCAAAATGAAAGTTTTCTTCATTCTTTATGTTCGCCCAGTTTACAAGTTCGGAAGATTGTTCTTGAGTGTCATAGGGTCACAGTGTGTTCGAACACCATAATTATTTGCAGAGTGCTTTGCATCTTCTTTTCTTTCATATTTTTCTGCGTGCATTTTCAAACTTCAAATGTCATGGTATGTATTACCTTATCTTTCTTATATGTGGTTATTTTTCAAAATATTTCTCTATATGCATTCCCTCGCATATATAGGCTAGCCAATGCGTCGGTGGTTACACTAAAAAATTCATTTTACGTAGGTTTGGCCTATTCTCAGTTAGTGTAGGAGTATGGGTAGTTTTTTGTTTACTTTTTTTTGTTTTGTTTTGTTTGATTTAATTTCTACCTTGCTCTTTTGTTTCTTTCAGTTGAAGGATAACTTCTGCATGAGACTGTGTTTGGTTTCTAAAGCAAGCATGGTGAAGTTTACAAGGAAGTTGTGCTACTACCAACACTTGGTTATTTGTTTATCGCCTATCTTTGTGTGAATCTTTCATATTTTAGTTGATGATACCCTGATGGAAAATATGTTCTTTTCATAGAAAACCAGAGTGGAATCACGACACTGGAATCTATAACTAGTACCACCTACTCTAATCAGTCTTTTATCTTTGGTTCCTTATTGAATAAGTCGAGTAGAGTAAGGAGGGGAGGAAATTTTAACAAGTATATAATAGGTATATAAATATTCTTCTTTGAAGGTACAACCTCTTCTGCTCTCAATAAATTGGGATCTCTCTTCCACCTCATAAATTAATAAGTGCCTTTGCATAGTTCTTTGAACAGAATGAAAAAATACAAAAAAAAATTATTATAAATAAATAAAACAAAATAAAAAATAAAGGGAGAAAGAAGAGAAAGGCTTCCTGTGCAGAGACGTGAAGCAATCAACTTCGTGAGGGTACTTTCCAAGCTCGCTGGTAGTGGAGTAATGTTTGTCTTCCTAAAGTGACTCCGTCGAGGTATTGTCCAGGCTTACTGATAGTGGCGCAATGTCAGAGATGAAAAATAAGACTCTGACAGTCATTTTCACTCATGTATCTATATACTCTTCATCCCCAATTGAAACAACTTAGTTTGACTTGGCTTGGTTGAGTTTTCCGCTAATGAAGAGAATGGTAGGTACTATATCTTTAACACAAGCTAAGCAAAGAAGCTATGACAATCAATGAACTAAACAATAAATCCTGAAGAGTTATATCTTTTTTGCATGAGACGAGATTTATGCAGAGAGCTGGAGTTCTACTAGTGTGTCACCAAGTGTTGTAGAGGCTAAAACCACCCTCCAAATTTTTTCCCATGCTTTGATTTTGGAGCCTTCCTTATGTCCACATGAGCTTATCTTTTACTTTCGTCAAGTATTCAATTTATGATCAAGACTTATATTTTCATGCTTTGCTTGTGATGTACTGATTTTCGTTTGACATCTTTCAAACTTAAGCTAAATTCTAACTTGAACTTGTAGCATAGCTGGCTTGCCTCCATAAATTGTGCAATTCTTCTTACCAGGCAAGCTTGATCTTGATAATTTTACAATTCTATATGGAATCCCAACCTTGATGACGGAAACTACGCAAAGCACCTTGAGCTTACAAACTGTGCAATGCATTGAGTCAAGAAGTTTCCCAGTCCTCGAGAATTGCGCAATCCTTCTTGGAAGTATGCATGCAAGTTTCCCCAAAAAAGAAAAAAGAAAAAAAGAAAAAGAAAAAAAGCATCCCTATAAAATAGGGATTAATTGCTTAGTTTCCCAAAGATGGTACACTTACTATTTTTGGAACTTTCTGCCAAGTGTTGCTTTTTCCTTGATTTTAGGCATTCGCTTCATAAACCCTAATCAATCTAAATCTATATAATGGATGCCCCTAGATCTCATTTTTACATTCAATCTTGGAACTCTATCATTCCCAAGGAGACCAAGGAGCCTTCAATGGAGTTTACAACACTTTTTCAGGTGAGTTTTTCTTTTTCCATCCTTTGTCTCTTTTTCCTTTGATTTTTTTTGTCGTTTGGCTTCTGTGAGTACTATTTTGCTTACTTATTTTCATGGTTGTTGGATTTTTAATGTATATTAGCTTTTACAAGTGTTGGTTCAGTCGGTTGTTCGACTTTTACAAGTGTCGCATTAGTTTTCTTGTTTTTTCCCGTAAGGGGTTGTCATTGCAGTGACTCTTCTTACATGTTTGTTTTTCCTTTTGCATGTTAATCTTTATCACTTGTTTTGCACTGATCTATCCATACTTAGTCAGATCTACACTTTAACATGCACCATCACTCAGATCTACTTGTTTCCCACACTCTCACTAGGCAGATCTAACCTTTCCTTGCCCCATTTTCACCTTATCTAGTTGGGCATTGCGCAAGTCTGAGGCTCAATCTCTCAGCTTGGCCTCTAAGACTATGCAATGCATAGTACAACCTAACCCAACTATGCATTATGTAGTTCCATGGCTCAGGCATGTCCCATTGGCCACTAAGACTATGCAATGTGCAATCTCTCCCACAGTTTGACCAAGTTGGAATGTGCATTGTGCAGTCTCTAGCCTCAAGCTACATCACTAGCTACTGAGAATGCACAATGCACAGTTCCCATAGCCATTCTCCCTCCCTTCACTTCCATAATTACACAATCGTCTTCATTAGTTCACTAGTTTGTTGCTTGATCTTGTTTTGAAAGTTGATTTTTTGAAGCTAGTTTATGCTTGCCATGAGTGTTTTTTCCTCCCACATGTATTTTAGGTGTTGAGAACTTCTCTTCATCATTTAGTGTTATCATGGAACCCAAGGGAACTACTTAAAAGGGTACCACAGAGAGAAGCACTGGGGAGGAAGTTAAGAGTATGCCAGTTTACTTACCAGTATACTCAGACACTCAACTATTCGTAGAAAAGGAATCAGATATTACATGGCATAAGGTGAAGCAAGAACCTTCAAAGTAAATTTGGAAGACTGACAAGTGTATGTTAATATCTAGAACTCGAGGTTACACAGGGTTGCATGTAGTTACCCCACATTCCCATGTGCAGATGTTATTAGCTGGATATTGTTTCACACAGATCCAAAGACTATGACTCTGAGAAGTACCAATGGAAGGAGGCTTCCTTCTTTTCTAGTAGTAGACTATCATCTCATGTACAATTTACCTAAGTTAGAATCACTCATGGATTCATACTTTTATGCAAAAACTGACTACTTGAGAACCAAGGAGAATGTTAAAGGATGGGTGAAAGAGAAAATATTTTTTGTTAGACACCCACCAACAACTACGAGAAAAAATCTCTCAGGAGGGCCTATCAGCTCTTGATAGTTTTATGTTGCCAAATCTATGGTCAGCAGAGCACCGAGACCTTTCCTAAAGGGTGGGCTTTCTTATTGGACCAGGTGGTGAACGAAGGTAAACTATTCAAACGGTCATATTTGTTGGAACAATAGCTCTAGATCTATGTATCTAACACCCTTAGGCCTCTTAAGGGCGAGAAAACTAGATTTTACATGTCTGCATATCTACTAGATGCAATTTGTGCACACAATGCATTCCCTGGCATGAATTAGACCTCAACACCATGGGAGCCTATTGTGTATGTTTACTGCAAGCTGCTTTCAGAGTGTAGCCACATAGGAGTAATGGATAAGATAACTGATCACTTCCTCATTCTATTTTATAATATGGTATTTGAGGAAGAGGTACCTTGCATGTCACATGGGGAAATGCAAGTAGTATTGCAGATAGCAGAATGGTTTGCCTCACCGGATGGCACTTTCCTCAGGGTTTTCGTTGGATAGAAGTCTTCGCATCTTTTACCGAGGTATGCCACTAATAATCTAGTCATGCAAGAAGTTGCGTATCATCTTTCCATGGGGTCGTCGACAAATTTGCACAGGAAGAAGAAAGCACCTTGGCCTTCTCTTCCTATGAAAATTGGATTGTATGAGATCAAGAACCTGAAGGCTAGGATACCAAAGAGAAGGTGATAGAAAAGTTTTCATTCTGTAATCTGGAGTTCAATCTGTATGATCCCCAGAATTTTGTAGAGACCACTACGCGAGGATTCATTATAGTAGATAAGTGAGACCTTTCACTGGCTAGAGGAGAAACCATGGAATAATTGTTACAATGCCTCCAAGTCCCACGAATTGATAAATTTTGCAAGAACTTCACAGCTTGTTCTGCAACAAAATGGAACTCCATAGACAGCACTAGCAGAATATTGCAACCCAGTGCATGAGAAGGGAAAGAGGAAGGTTGTGCACAGTCTAGGGTGAGAACAAAGCCGCAATATGAAAGCAGATCCAATCATTATGAGAATGGATTTAGCAGCAGAGAAGAAAATGAAACAGAGGGTTCGGGAAGAAAAATGGAACCAAAGGGAAGAACAGGAGCATAATATATTGGAGGAAGAAAGGTAGAAGTAGGAAGAAGAGGAAAGGTGAAAGGAAATAGCAGAAGACACAACACAGAGACAAGTTGAAGAGCTAGAACATAACCGACAGCCAGAGGAGGAGATAAAATAGATGCATGACAAAGAGCTCACTCAAGAGATAGAGGAGTTGATCAAAATTAAATACATGGAGGAACCAAAGTCGTAAAATAAATATGTCGACCTAATGCCCAGTACACAACAAGTCACCATTCAATCTCCCAATCATCCAGCAGAACAAGCTCCAAGTGAGGAAGAGGAAATTGTTCCTCTTGATGATAGTATGGTTATGGATACGTACAATTTGACTTATGACAAGATTCATAAGAAAATAAAGATAAAAAAATAAATAAGTAAATAAATTAAATTTGTACAAGAGAGGAAGAAACATTTTCTAGACGACATCGCATCTCCTCCATTCATCAGGGAAAGGGTGATTCTGACAAACACAAAAAGAAATCCAGGTGTCATTGTCACAACCAAACTGGCCTTCGCAGGTTCTTTGAAGTCAAACACAGAATTTATTGGCCGATAAAAAATAGCTAGAAAAGAAATTGTAGGTTGTTAGGCAAGCGGTTGAACATCTCCAAGTAAAGGTACAGAATGCAGATTCCACACAGGTCCCTCTAGAAGAACCAAAGGCAACAATACTTGATGGAGTATCGACATTGGGAGAGACCTTGTAGAGTATTTATGAGGAGCTTGTTACCGTGCATAAGGTAGTTTTCCACTTGCTTGGCTTGTAGTAGAAGTGTAAATATTTTGTTAAAACTCTCAAGAATGTACAAGCTACCATCACTGTTGTGCATGAATGGTCAATGCAATACAAAGGGGCGCCACTTTACTTGGGAAAGAAAACAAGGCAAGAGGCAAAGTTGGTTAAGGATAAGGTTCGAATGCTTATCTAGAATAACAAATAGATCGCCTCATTCATTTCCAACACTCATGCCTCATATGCATGTTTGTACACCAACCTAGACTTATTTGTGAAATCTCACATGATCCCATCAATCGGCTCACTCATGGAGATCAAGTGCAGGAATCAGTTCAAGAAGGAGATTGAAGAATACTTGTAACAATTGAGCTAGGTAGCCATCAAGGAATATCTTGAAGTAAATAGACAACACATGCACAAGTACATTGGTGGCTCTAGCCAAATCAACACAATGTTTCTCTTGCTTAAGAAGGAAACACAAACTGGTTCCAAGTCTATGTACCCGGATGCCATGGAGGTTAGAGTCTGCTTCCAACTTGATACCATCACACATTTTGGGGATGTCATTGCACAATACAATGCTTGGCACTACTACGTAACTGAGAAACATCAAGTGGAATTTGTTGAGCTGGAGTTTCCCCAAACTCAAGATTAAGGGAAGTCCAAGAGTCACAAACGAGAGCTGAAGAGTCACCCTTGATCTGAAATGGGGGTTTAACAACTTGTTATGATTACAAGGACCTCCCATTCCAAAGCTTAATAAATAATTTATCTAGCTTATGTATGACATTTGTGGAGTTAAATACTTGAGATAGGTGTATGTTGTTTGTTTTTAACTGTTTAAGTGCTTATGTGTTTATGCTGATATTAACCACATATATAATAGTGATATAAAGAAGCAAATAAAAATCAACACATAACAACAAATTTAATCTAGGATTTCACCCAAATATCGTGGGCTACGTCTCCTTAAGCTTTTGTTATCTTGACTTGGCTCTTTGGGATTATGGCAAAGTTTCTTTTACAAGTTCCACACTTAACTCCAAAGGTTATTGAACTAAACCAGTGGGCTTATAATTCCATCTATATCCCCGTCATGGTTGTCATCACTCTGCAAACAGATCTAAGCCTCCTTAGACTTGATTCCTTCAATCAATTCTCTGAGCTACCGTAAGCTTCTAGATGGCACTAACTCCTTCAGAACTCTTCAACTGTCTCTAAAACTTCTTCTAATGTCTCCATCACATATCAGACACCAACAATAGACTGATCATTTGATCTTTTGCTGCCTGAAACTTCCCTGTAGCATCTCGGCCATTATAAGTCTCCAAATGCTTCTGCAAATCCCTGCAATGGATTCAGAATGCTCATTATAGTCAGGAACGACTGTTGGTTCACTGAGAACAAGTACTGGTAGCTCCTACAACTGCCTCCAACCTCTGGTGGCTCCTGAGCTCCAACATCAATCTTCCTGGATGAAATTCACCATGAAAATGACTTTCCCAGCTTCTTTGGACTATCCCATTGGCTTTAGAAGGCTCTAGTTAGCCTAGTAAGCCTCTTGTTTCACTCTCATTGCTTCTCTACTTCTCCTTTGTTTCCTTGTCGAAAACTGCTCTTGGAGTGCTTTTATGTAACATCCTCTAGGAATACTCCACCAATATTGGTGAACTGCACTTATCTTCAGCTAAACTTAGCATATCCACCTAATTTTATCTATTGTGCCAAGCTGACCATTAGAGGTAACTGTTACTGTAACCATTGAGTGCACACATGAGGGATAAGACCTTATAGCGCGTATATCTGGCGGTCATGGTTAATTTTTCAACCGCGATATTGATAAGTGGAGAGCGGTATCTCATGCGCCTAAAATGTTGTAACCGATATTTTCCAAATTCACACAATTAACTCGAGCAGCCAACATGTAGCACAAGAAAACCACTTTTCTTGCATGCTTTCGGAGTATTAACCGTCGTGCATGAGTCTACACGAGATTTCGCGACACCCGTTAGATTGAGCAGAATACATCAACGTTTGAGATTGTCCACGCTAGTTGTGAGTGGACGACACAATATTCGTTGGATCTAGAAAGGTAAGATCAACAATGCAGATTGAAGCACTTTATAAAAAAAAATCCATCCAATACAAAACAAATATGCACCTCATCCATGGTTTGTTAAGAAACAACATTTGGCGGAGGTGGTAGTGCGTTGTCTTATCTTGCCGAAGGTCACGGGTTCAATTCCATCAAACCCCAACATATTTTACATAACCATTCTAGGGCCACACGGCAGCCTTCGAGCTTGCCACATATCGACACTTGATTGGTCCTTAAGGTCCTGGATCAATATCTGATCACTTCTCCCCATTAGGATCTTTTGGACCCCAAAAGACTGATTTATTGATCTGTACAATAGATGAGAGTAACAACACCCTCTTGTTTCAGCCTCCATACACTTTCCTTGCATGGTTGGTGCCTTTGAACCGGAACTTGAAGGTAGTCAACACTTCCCTTCCTGGATGCGCTTGTCCTCCTGTGAAGAACTGTCTTCTTTAAACTCATTCAGAATTTATGTTGAGAAGTTTACAGAAGGTAGCTAAACATCGCTTCCTTGATCATCGATCTAAGGTGGCTCAAACAAACATGAGATTACATCATAAATTCATGTATACTCAACTGAAATTTGCATGTGTACCAATTAAAGTAGGTTTATTGGGTTAAGAAGTCAAATCACTTCTTACCAAGCCACTTCTATGGCGACTTTTGCTGCTGCAAATATTCTTCTGACATCATGTCAAAAACAACGTAATACAAGAAATAACTTGACGACATAAACTCTTGCTCCATCAAAAGAAACAAATTTCACATCATGTGAATCATCATCATGTCTTTATATCTTGTATACAAATGATTGACTAAATAACAAGCCAACAAAAACATGCCTTTTCAAACAACTGACTCTTCAAGTCAAGCATGTACAAAAAGAACTTGACAATTCTTTTTCAAAGTAAAAAAGAATTCCACGTTTTGTGAAACACTTCATAATTATCTCCCTTTTCAATATTGGAAACCAAATCAACTTTTCTAAGTCGACATGACATTACATGCATGTTTAAACAAAGAAATTGACATCAAGTCAATTACACATACATGTTCAAATACAACGAAATCATCAACATCCTTGTGTTCATACATACCATTCTCATGTATGTATTCCATTCTTCAACTTTATCTTAAGCAAAATCATAAGTAAAAGATCCTCAATCATTGGTACATGTACTTACAAATCTGAAATGAATATAATTTTGCTGCATTAAAGCGAGTTTCATACTCAATGTTTTCATTCACCTTTTTGGTAAAACCCTGCAACTTACATTCCATTGGCAAAGAAATGCATCAAATAAAAAGACATGCAAACTTAATTGGATAATAACTCTAACCATTTCTTACTAATCCATATCAAAGGCAATTCCTTTAGCTACACATTGGCATCAACATGTGAATCATCCTGAAACACATCAATTATGGAAACTTTATTTCCATTCTTACCATTCTGTTTTTCCACCTTCAGATTTCGTGGAAGCATTGTTGGATTCAAAGTCCTATGTCCTTACTTATGTCAATAAGTGAAACACATGTGCATCCTCTTTACGACATTATTTTCCTTTTCCAAGGGACCTTTGGCTTCTTGCCTCATTTTCTTCAAAAGTTTCCTGTATGTGGCCATTTTCTTCCAACATCTAGAAACACTATGGCTAACCAAACCACAAAAGTAACATGCAATTTTTTCAAATGCTTATGTGGAAATTTATCATACTTTACATAATCAAAAGAAATATGATTGAAACTAGATTTATACCTTTCTCTTTCACCTTTGTTTCCTTCATGAGAAAGTGAATTGAATGAAGAAGTGGCTCCCTTTGGAACACCATAAATATCTTCAATGATTTGAGCGCTTTCACAAATCTCTTGTTCAAGTGCATGCTTATGAACACCTTCTTCTTGTAAAGTATGTTTCAAACTATTGCATTCCTCTTGAATACAATCTTTACAAACTTGAGGTAGAGAACCTGAAATGAAACTCCTTCTAGGAACTGTTTCAATTGCCTTCATGGCTACTTTGGAACTTTCTCCATATGGTTGTCCATATCCAAGACCCAAATACTTAGGCCTTTCCTCAACCATTATTGGCTCAACAATGCCTTGTGCATGTTTTCCCAATCCTTTTCCTTCATAGCCCATTTTTGACCTCAACTTGGACCCTATGCCTCTTGTATGTTTTTCAAAAGAACCAACATAAACATTCTTAGAGGAAATTGAAGACAAACTAGGATTGTTTACCTCTTCTTCAAGCTAATACTTGACTAAGGCTTCTTTGGCAACAAGGAGTTGTGTCTCCATCTCATGCATCCTTTCTAGGTTCATATTTGCAATATGAAGTTGGCTCTCCATTTCCTGTAATTTGTCATAAAGCAACTGCTTCTCTTCCTTCATGGAATTCAACTGCTCTCGAAGTTTGGTGCTCTTCCTTTCATCTTCATACATTTGTTTCACCATATACATCATGATGAACAAGTCTCGCTTCATGTCTTCATCGAAGAATATTGTGCAGGAGGAGGATTTTGAAGACTCATTTTTAGAAGCTGTCATTATAAAAATGAACAAAGAAATTCAACAAAATTAACAAAGATTTCAGAATCTACTGACAAAAATTTTGAACTCAATGACTGTAGAGTCAAACTCTTATTCAAGCAGCCTTTGCAAACAAACCCTCTTGTGCTTCAAGGATTGACTTGAGTTCCTTTGGGTAAGGAAAATGCCTTCAGCCCTTCTTCCTTCTTTTCCTCTCTTGGAGTTGGCTATCAGTAGCTTTCCCTTCACCTTTGCAAACTCAAACAATAGTCAGTTTACAAACAATCAAACAATCAAATTCTTTGTATTGTTTAAACACCTTTCAAGTCAAACAAGTAATATATTGCTCTGTCAATCAAGCAACATGCTCTATCAATCAAGCAACCTGCTCTGGTACCACCTGATCTGAAATGGGGGTTTAACACCTTGTTCTGCTTACAAGAACCTCCCATTCCAAAGGTTAATAAATAATTGATCTAACTTATGTATGACATTTGCGGAATTAAATACTTGAGATAGGTGTATGTTGTTTGTTTTTAACTGTTTAAGTGCTTATGTGTTTATGTTGATATTAACCACATATATAACAGTCATATAAAGAAACAAATAAATATCAACACATAACATCAAATTCAATCTAGGAGTTCACCCAAATATAGTGGGCTATGTCTCCTTGAGATTTTGTCATCTTGACTTGGCTCTTTGGGATTATGGCAAAGTTTCTTTTACAAGTTCCACACTTAACTCCAAAGGTTACAGAACTGAACCAGTGGGCTTATAATTCCATCTATATCCCCATCATGGCTATCATCACTCTACAAATAGATCTAATCTTCCTTAGACTTGATTCTTTCAATCAGTGCTCTGAGCTACCTGAGCTTCTAGATGGCACTAACTCCTTCAAAATCCTTCAATTGCCTCTGAAACTTCTTCTACTGTCTCCTACACATATGATATCAGACACCAACGATAGACTAATCATTTGATCATTTGTTTCCTGAAACTTCCCTGTAGCATCTCGGCCTTTAGAAGTCTCCAAATTCTTCTGCAAATTCCTGCAATGGATTTAGAATGCTCATTGTAGTGAGGAACGACTGTTGGTTCACTGAGAACAAGTATTGGTAGCTCCTACAACTGCTTCCAATCTCTGGTGGCTCTTGAGCTCCAACAGCAATCTTCCTGGATGAAATTCCCCATGAAGATGAATTTCCCAACTTCTTTGGACTATCCCATTGGCTTCAGAAGGCTCTAATTAGACTAGGGAGCCTCTTGCTCCACTCTCACCGCTTCTCTTCTTCTCCTCTGTTTTCTTGTCGAAAAATGCTCTTGGAGTGATTTTATGCAATATCCTCTAGGGATACTCCACCACTATTGGCGAACTGCACTTATCTTCAGCTAAACTTAGCATATCTACCTAATATTATCTTCTCCACCAGGCTGACCATCGGAGGTAACTGCTATTGTAACTGTTGGGTGCGTACATGAGGGATAAGACCTTTTCGCACGTATATCTGGCGGTCATGGTTAATTCTTCAACTATGGTATTGATAAGTGGAGATCAGTATCTCTCGCGCCTAAAAGGCTGGAACCGGTATTTTCCAAATTCACACGATTAACCCAAGTAGCCGACATGTAGCACGGGAAAACCACTTTTCTCACGTGCTTTCGGAGTATTAACCATTATGCATGAATCTACGCGAGATATCACGAAAATCATTAGATTGAGTGAAATACATCAATGGTTGAGATCATCCGAGCTAGTTATGAGCGGACGACGCGATATCCGTTGGATCTGGAAAGGTCAGATCAACGGTGCATATTGAAGCGCTTTATAAAACAAACCTCCATCTGATACAAAACAAATATGCACTGCATCCATGATTTGTTAAGAAACCATGTTTGGCGGAGGTGGTAGAGCGTTGTGCTATCTTGTAGGAGGTCACGTGTTTGATTCCGTCGGACCCCAACATATTTTACATAACCATTCTAGGGATATGTGGTAGCCTCCGAGCTTGCAACTTGTCAGCACCTGATTGGTCCTTAAGGTCCTAGCTCAATATCTGATCAACCCCTCTTGTTATAAACATACCCTCATAACTCATGTAAAATTATTTTCGGGAGCCAAGCTTTTGGATAGGCTTAGGATTAGGATTAGAAGCTTTGGGAGTTTGTGAGAGCCTTGGATTCTTCGTAGCATAGAGGGAGTATCTTTATTTGGAGGAGCTGGTGTTGACTTCATGTTCCATTATTGGGGCTACTGGTCTGTTAATGGTATATGTATGATTGGAACTTTCACTTAATAAAAGCTTAGAGCCGACACATTTTCATGCATATGTTGTGAATATAGTAGGACTATTCTTATTATGTTTGCAATTTATGTTATTTAACTTATGATTATACTTATGAACTATTTCGTATGAATCTTATTGAATGCATGTTGTTGTTTAATTCCATCATTGTTATCTTATGAACTATTTCGCAGATTAGCTTGTGATGTCTTTATGCTTGTGTGTTCATTTCAAGTTGTGTACTATTATAGGCTTCTAAGGGACTCACTCATTTTCCCTTCATCTTTTGTAACCTCCATGCATTGCACTTGACTTTCCACAGAGTCATACACGTGTTCCCACCAAAGTCACCATACACCACTCTATACGTTATTGCAGCCAAGGCACATCATTAAAACCCACTGCATTGGAAACCAGGTCATACTCTAGATGGGACTCCTACACCAAATGGTGTGAGGTTTAATTGGGACTTCATATCGGAGAGATCCCCTAAATGTTGGCGGGTCTATCACCGTCAACTGAATAAAATTCAATAGATGGGAATAAAAAGCATTGGTCCACACATACATACACCTACAAAATGATATCATGAATTTGGAGTAAAAAAAGCATATGAAAACATCCACAAGATTTCTTCCTCTTGTTTGGAAATTAAAGTTTTTAAAACACAAATGAAATGATTTCCTAAAATAATCTCTCTATGAGAGCCAAGAGCAAAATTTACATACTTGTGTTTCATAATAGAGTTGAGTTCCTAAAGCATAGTCATGAAATCATGTTACTTAATCATAAAATTAATTGCATTTTCCCCCCAGTGGGACTAGGATTGGGCTCTCATGGAGCAATAGTAATGATAAAGGGTGTCTAGAAGAAATAAGAAACATATTCAAGGAATGACTTTGAGAAACATGTAATATTTCAATAAAGTGAATTAATCCAAGGCTAAGAAGATACAAGAGAAGTGCTTCAGAAGAAAAATAAAATTCACCAAATTGCAGAAGGATCAAATGTGGAATGATCAATTTCCTATAGTTGAAGGAGTGTTTGATTTATATGGTTGCGGGAAAGATCATTATCCCAACTTCTTGGGAAGCAATTGAGGATTAATTATTTTTTGAAACAATTTTTGTAGCCATTCTTCAATATATTCTTTCATGGGGAGGACCATGATGTCTTGATTTACCCATAACTCAAAGATATATCTTTGAAATTCTCATGCATCTTATCATAGTTGTTTGACTGTAGATAATGGGTCCCTATTGTCATTAACAAAAGTAACCAAACTCTTTTTAATCTCAACCTCCATAAAGTTTGTTAAATTTTTTAATTCAGAATCCAATGAAGTTTTAATTATTTCTAATTCTTATTTTAATATATGTTGGGGAATCATCACAAAATATTTGGTTATTCATGGGCCCTAAAAGGTCCTCAACAAATTTAATATATTTAAGAAAAGTGTTCTCCTATGATCATTAATATCTAAACACTCAACCATAGCATATTTTAACATTTTTTTCCTAGCAAACCATCCATCTTTGATTTTCTTTATTATCTTTAGGTGAGGAAGGTTTTGATGTCTTCTTTGGAAGTCACTTAGAGTACTGACTATATTCACAAATTTCTGTACATTTGGGATAGTTTCCTTATATGTCAAGCAATTTCCCATAATTCTTCAATAATTTCAGTTGCTTGTCAATATTAGTTGCGACATATGATCTAACATCATTCAATAGGTGTGTTTCTTTATTAATTATTTGGGGTGCATTGGGGGTAGTGGCTACTATCTTTGTTCCTTGAATAGCCAATGGGGTCATAAATACTGGAATGAGATTTAGAGCTTATTAAAGATGAATTATACTTTTCTTGATCTTTAAATTTTATGTTTATTGTTCAATAACAAAGTGTGCAAGGGCCTTACCTATAGTTTGATGCAACTTTAGAAGACCTATAGGTCCAACTCTAGAAATGTTAACTTCAAACTTCCATTATCTAGTTACCTCTTATTTGAAACATTAACTTTTTTAAATTACAATTTCTTGTTTTCCTTATCATATTGGGTATTTTTTATAGTTAAATTTTGGTTTTCAAAAGTGACAAGTTCTTTAGCAGCAATCTCTTCTATCATTTTTGGGGTGTCATCCATGTGTGATCTAATCTAATCATCCATTGTAGTACTATCAAATTACATATCATCGATTCCTTACGTAATTTGAGACCTTTTCTTAGTAGAAATTTTACTTTTAGATGAACTGGTAACATGTAAATTTTCTAAAGTCACTCAAGGAGGTGGCTCTTCTTCATCTCCTCCACCAGAGAACCTATCATTACTCTCTCCTCTAATATGGACAAGATCTCTTTTCTTGTGACTAGAATAAGAACTTAGTGTAGAAATTTCACCTGTAGAACAAATCGATATATGCAATGTCCTAAAGCATAATACTTGTTCTACTTCTACAAAACATTAAGTGGAAGCATAATCGAAATCATGAGCAACATCAAGTAGAAACATGCATAACTGATCAAGAGAATTAATCACAAATAATACCAGATATATCCAGGGGAAAGCACCAGCATAAAACCCCAACCATGTATTATCAATCAAGTGGAAATCCTCTTCACAATACAAGAAGAATTAGCTCTCAAGCTATTCAGTTCTCAATGAACTATGAAAATATGTCTCATGAACCACCCAAGTCCTGTTTATATAGGCTTTCCCTATGGTCCTTACATAGTTTTCTTAGGAAATAATAGCAAAAGCATATGCTATTAATTCCAACATACCAAAAACAACCAATGGCCCAGCTACGTATTCCTTGAGAACACTAGTTCCTCAACCACGCAAAAACTACTTACTAGAAATAGTTAAGCATCTGATAGTACACTATCCCACATCTGATCTCAACTGGGTCTCTAACAGAACTAACATGCAACAATTATCCATGAGTGAATCCTCAATTATCTAAAATAATAGTTGTCACATGCATGCAAGAATTAACAAACTATATTTTATTCTTTAACAACTTGTTAAAATAATCTAACTGGACTTGACTAGTTAGAACTAAGTCAACTGATTCTCTCATTATAGAACTGAACCTTATCTCCTTTAATCAAGGGATAAATCTCTAAATCAAGGGAGAAAATAATTACACGATCTCACAAAGACTTCAAGTTTAATTTTTCATAATTAATTAACTCATGGAGATTAATTAATTAATATTTTAAATTGTTGTTAAGACCAAAATTAATTTTACT